>JACEEZ010011281.1:37500-57500 GCA_016584305.1 Chionoecetes opilio
GTTTTAGTAGTATTTAGGGGTGTTGTAGTACCTGTAGTAGTTGTAGTTGTAGTTTTAGTAGTATTTAGGGGTTTTGTAGTACCTGTAGTAGTTTTAGTAGTATTTAGGGGTGTTGTAGTACCTGTAGTAGTTGTAGTTGTAGTTTTAGTAGTATTTAGGGGTTTTGTAGTACCTGTAGTAGTTTTAGTTGTAGTTTTAGTAGTAATTAGGGGTGTTTGTAGTACCTGTAGTAGTTGTAGTTGTAGTTTTAGTAGTAATTAGGGGTGTTGTAGTACCTGTAGTAGTTGTAGTTGTAGTTTTAGTAGTAATTAGGGGTGTTGTAGTACCTGTAGTAGTTGTAGTTTTAGTAGTAATTAGGGGTGTTGTAGTACCTGTAGTAGTTGTAGTTGTAGTTTTAGTAGTAATTAGGGGTGTTGTAGTACCTGTAGTAGTTGTAGTTGTAGTTTTAGTAGTAATTAGGGGTGTTGTAGTACCTGTAGTAGTAGTTTTAGTAGTATTTAGGGGTGTTGTAGTACCTGTAGTAGTTGTAGTTTTAGTAGTATTTAGGGGTTTTGTAGTACCTGTAGTAGTTGTAGTTAGGTTGTAGTGTATTAGTAAGGTTATAGTTTAGTAGTATTAGGGGTGTTGTAGTACCTGTAGTAGTTGTAGTTAGGTTGTTTAGTTTAGTAGTATTAGGGGTGTTGTAGTACCTGTAGAGTGTAGTTGTAGTAGTAAGGTTTAGTTTTAGTAGTATTTAGGGGTGTTGTAGTACCTGGTAGTGTAGTAGTTGTAGTTGAGTTTAGTAGTTTAGGGGTGTTGTAGTACCTGTAGTAGTTGTAGTTTTAGTAGTATTTAGGGGTTTTGTAGTACCTGTAGTAGTTGTAGTTAGGGTTGTAGTTGTATTATAAGGGTTATAGTAAGGGATATAGTTTTAGTAGTATTTAGGGGTGTACTTATTCTTTATGGGGAGGTGGTAGCAGAGTGGTTAGCGTCTCCGAGTTCGATCCCCGATGAGGGCGAATATCCACTTAAGATCTTTCTGCACCGTCTATCGTAGCCTAAGATTACAGGACGTTTCGACGGAATGCACTTTCGACGGTAGAAAATGGAGGTTTCGACGGCACCGTGGAACTCCGTTGAAACTACCAATATGTCTATCATAGAGTAAAACCTAAAGGTATTTTGTCATTGAGAGGGTTAATATAAAATACAAAGTTACCAGACCATTGCCCACCAAAATTAAAGTGACAAGCCTATACAGCCAAGACCCTCCTTTATCTTGCCTTGTTTCCCAGCCTAACGTGGCAACACCTATCACCCTTAGCTTGCCTATCATTAATATTGTATTTAATAAAATCAATTAGCGATAAAGACTAATATACAAAGAACAGTTCAGGATAAAACACTGCCCTCCTGATGGTCACAGTAAATTAGACAACAGAAAACTGCACCTAAGTTTGTGGGGAAACAAGTGTTCAAGTTGTTATAAGTGTTAAATGTTACATATTGTTTACAAATACGTATTTTCATTTATATCAACCCTATGTTAAATTGCGCATGATGAAAGATCTAAAATATTATGAAGGGAATGAATGAGGGTTCCACGGCGCTGACTTGGAAGGTTCGACGATGCACTAGGTTGGAAGTTTAGTTGGAAGTTGGAAGACTAGTGTCGTCAAAAATGCATTCCGTCGAACCTTCCTGTTACCTTGCCTAAGAACACCCACATGCTGCCCATTAACTCTACCTTGGATTGCGAGTGCATCGGAGGACACAGGGGGGCGACATGAGCCTCTAATCACAGGCGTAAAAAAAAACCACATAAACCTTCCCTTCCCTACGACCCACACAAATGAAATAACACAGACTAAACAATTTTCTCTTAGTATCATTTTTCTGCAACATAGAAAAATTACAGATTAATATAAAATAGACGGATCGACATGGGACTCTTACCTCGAGAAGGGCCTGGGTGTCGGTGGTGGTGGTGGTTGTTGTTGTGGTGGAGGCTGGGTGGTTGCGGGCGGAGCGGGCGGAGCGGGGGGTGGAGGTGGCCCGCGCACCCGAGGAGAACTGCGACACCACACATGATAGCGGCAACACCACCTGAAACACAAAAGGAATAGTAGTAGTAGTAGTAATGGTAGTGGTAGTAGTAGTAGTAGTAGTAGTAGTAGTAGTAGTAGTAGTAGTAGTAGTAGTAGTAGTTGTAGTAGTAGTAGTAGTAGTAGTAGTAGTAGTAGTAGTGGTAATAGTGGTAATAGTAGTACTAGTAGTAGTAGTGGTAGTAGTAGTAGTAGTAGTAGTAGTAGTAGTAATAGTAATAGTAATAATAGTAGTAGTAGTAGTAGTAGTAGAGAAGTACAGGGAGGTCCCGTTATACTATTGAAAAGCATCACACCAGCGCCTTAAGGCCGAGTCACACTATACCTGCATGTCAACCCACCGTAACCTGACCGCCACATAAGAACATAAGAAAGTAAGGAAGCTACAAGAGGCCGTGAGACCTACACGAGGTAGTTCCTGTTACCTAACACTACCTACATCCACCTCTCTTCCCCATCCATGAATTTATCCAGACTCCTTTTAAAGACCCCAATAGACTCCGCATTGACCACCACACACATTGACCACATGGACGACTTAGGTACCTTAGGGTAGACCCCGTGGGCGTTTTGAACAGTGGACGTTTTCACCCGTGGACGTTCTGACCGGCAACCGAATTTGACCAGGTTAGGTGAGGTTAGGTTAGTAATTTAGTTTTCTTTTTTTATCTCTCCCCCACTTTATAATTACGTGTTAGAGGTCTCTGAAGGGATCTGTGAAGGCCTGCAAGAAAACCCCCACTAATAAGGGCGGGAAAGGACTCTTAGAATTTGACCGAAACTGCATATTTACCATTGGTTGAAACTGCACATATACCGCTGTGTCTTACCTGGTGGTGTAGGAGGCTGGAGGAGGCGGCAAACATGTCCTGTACGTGTCGGGTTTACGTGGCAAATAACGAAGATAAATAAATATATGAAGTAAAATAAAGGAAAATCCAGGAAACACTTGCAACACAACACACACAAACACGTCGTCTACTGCACTGTTATATCCCTGTCCTGGTTGTACCGTATGTTCCTCCTTATAGGGCACACAGGGCTGGGTTCAGGGTATGTTAGGGGCTACAAAATACAGTAAATACAGGAGTAAATACAGGAGTTATGCACAGTGTTAGGTCAGCTTCTTTACGTAACTGAGGAACTGTCTTGGTGCCAGGACTGTTCTATTACACAACTCCATTTTCCTTCATATTTTAGTATTACAGTTCATTTTAGGTTATACAAGGCATGCAAAATGGCTTAACTGTATTGGGACATATTAGTAATGGCCCATAACTCCCTCACAGCACGAAATACGCCTTTAGAAAGTTGATCTATAAGACTTGTTTGACCTTTCTACGCCTATTTCTAGATCCCCAAATTAGTTAATGAATGATATAACACTCCTGACCTTTTTTCTAGCCCTGAAACCCTAACACAGTTTTTAATAAGCATCTTAACAGGTATGCCAGTTCAGTTCAGTTCAGTTGTGGGTCGGGAGTCAGGCCTTTTTCAACGGCACTCCCTGACGTGTTTGTTCTTGCTGTCTGGGTCTTTAGTTTGTTTTCTGCTCTTATTCTATCTTATTAGTTTCTTTCTTTTTCTTTCTTCTTATTTTCTCTGGTCATCCAAAAACTGTTGATTGTTCTTTTTGCTTCTTCCACATTCCCCTCTCCAAACAAATACTCCCCCACTATATCCTATATGCCACTCCTTGGGATTTTTCACAAGATCTTGGGATTTGGGCCATGTCCTTGGGATTTTTTTGTCTATCTTGGGATTTTGTAGGGATTATTTATGTGTTTCCCCAGTAGTTTATCTCAAGGTATGCATGTGTACCGTATTTAAGATTCAGTTTCAATGTTTTTTTAAAGATCTTGGGATATATAGGCGTATTTATGCGGTTTTAGGCGGCTTTATATATCTATCTTGGGATTTTTTTGGGGTCACAAGAAGAAGAAGAGGAGCAGTGCCACGCGGAGTCCATCACAACACAGCTGATCCATCATCCACATCTTGTCCCTTTAACCTTGCTATCCGAGGCTCAGCGAGGATGTACAGCTGTCCCAGGCTGGTGGAGGTGCCGCGGGGGGTGCAGCTGCCCACTGTCATGTACAAGATGCCGCTCTTCAACGTAATAAGTGATATAATACACGGCGACCCATCCCTGCCCTCCACCACTACTACTACTAAGGTGAGCTGATGACGCAATCTTGTGCCTTCACCCTTATACCTGGCCACCCTTATACCGCTACTTATACCCCTACTTATACCTGGCCACCCTTATACCTGGCCACCCTTATACCTGGCCACCCTTATACCCTCACCTTATACCTGGCCACCCTTATACCCTCACCTTATACCTGGCCACCCTTATACCCTCACCTTATACCTGGCAACCCTTATACCTGGCCACCCTTATACCCTCAACTTATACCTGGCCACCCTTATACCCTCACCTTATACCTGGCCACCCTTATACCCTCACCTTATACCTGGCCACCCTTATACCCTCAACTTATACCTGGCCACCCTTATACCTGGCCACCCTTATACCCTCACCTATACGGCACCTGTCAGGGCCGTATTTCCACCCGTGTGACTGTAGAGAACACGGTTTTATACAAATACCTGGACCCCTCAGGAGGTTTAAGGAACTGTCGCCGATAGGAATTCTCGCTGAAACACCAACCGAGAACTCTCGCCGATACTCTTAATCCATGCATTTTGATGTGTTAAAAATAATGGCCACATCAAAAATCGTTGGAAATGCCTCATTTTGCAGTTATCCACCACCCATAAGCTGTTGTATTTAAGGGTAACTCTCACCTTATTTACTTTTAAATATCTCTGTATATCTGGGATGATAAGTAAACATGGCCGCCCAGTTGGTTCCTGAACGCTGATTGGGTGACAACGTAGCTAGGCTCCTGATTGGCTCTTAGGAATCCTGAGGTGACTAGCTGCCGATTATGTATTTAAAACCAATAATCGCTTTTTTATTCGTGCACTGATATAGGATTGCATAGCCTTGATGAAAACCCCAGCTTTTTTAATGACTTCATAAAAAAAAGTCTCCGATATTTAAGGCCTACGTAAAAGAAATATGATGCAATCGTTTAGTAACCGTACATTTTACCGATATTTTGTTGATAATTCTTTTTTTGCACTAAATATAGTTTTTTTTGTGTGTTTTAATATAATTCGATATTTCCGCATCGTTTTATGTATAAATCGCGAGCTTGGTGGATGTATTTTGTGTTTTTGTCTGAGGGGGTTTTTGTTTACATTTGAACGTCAACCTTGTTCTTCCTTGTATTTGAGCTGTGAGGTTATTTGTGTGTGATTACCTATGCCTACAGTCGCAGTGTGTTTGTGTGTGCCTATGTGACGTGTTTTTCACGTTTTTAGTGAAGGAATACATCTGACTCAGTGGTCTAAAGGGTCAGATTATGGAAAAAACAAAACATGTTTTGCCATTTGGTTTCAACACTGAACTAGGATCTGTTACTGTTTATAAGATACACATATCATATACTATTTGCCCATATTTTTTCACGAATTATAGAACCTTCGGTAGAAAGTCGATCTGTGTTGTGGTAAATTTGAAGCTTTTTCGGGCATATTTTGATACCCAATATTTCATTAATTCCTCGTTATTTCATTGTTTTTTTTAGGCTTAATGTGTCCTATTTATCTTAATTTTACTTTATCCGTGTTGATTTATTAATTATTTAATGTATTTGATGAGTTTTGGTTAATGAAGGGATAAGGTGCTGGGCTGCCGCCGACAAGCCACCGTCCTGTGACGTCACAACGGTGTGACGTCACGGCGTGTTTACATATGTTGGGGCCGCGGGGGGTGTTCATGGCTATGGGATCATTACTAGCCTTAAAACACGGGATTACTGGCTGTATGCAAGGCTGAGCAAAGGTAAATAGGGAGAATATGAATGCAGAAATCCGAAAATAGGCTCCAATAGGTGAAATATTGGCTGTTATAGCTATAGAGAGAGAGGAATGATGATTTCTTACGTCCATTATTTGCTATTATGTAGATCATGTATGTCTGTTAGTGTCCCAGGAACTAGGCCTACCCCGTGTTTAGGCCTATGCCAGCCTATTAGAGGGAGGGGCATATATGTCTAAAATATGGGGGGAGGGGGGTAAAAACAGGAACTACCTCGTGTAGGTCTCACTGGATCTTGTAGCTTCCTTATGTTCTTCTGTTGTTATGTATTGGGCGCTACTCTGGGTACTCTGGGTGCCTGGAACTCTCGCGGGTAAGACTGCAGTGTAATGCAGGACTCCCTGTCTTGGTTTGCATAAAATGAACATGTTTTATGCGGGACCCTAGTGTATATACATTATGTTACGGTTATACATAGACCACTGTATACCTGGACTGCGCACGGAATATCGGCCTGTTGCACATGGGCATGAAGTCGGAGGGCCGTTCGGATTCATATATATATATATAAATACGCATCATATAGACTGGTTTATCAGTATATATGATATACTGTAATCTTCGTAAATGTTTGTTCTATAATATTATCAAATAAAAAACAGTAAAACACGGTAAAGAAATGCCATTACGAGACTCTGAAGAAATATGCATGAACTTAATATTCACTTCAACTCTTCGCCATTTAAAACTTTGCGAGTCAACTTTTATCATGAAGGGTATCAATAGAAGCGCAATTTTATTATCTTTCCATTGATGTATTTCGTTTTCTGATAAATGAATTACCCCCATGCATAAATTAGCGTTAACTAAATAAATAAAATCATCAGGCGGGTAATTTTCCCGATTGATGAGGCTATTTATTTAGTTAACGCTAATTTATACATGGTTCTAATTCATTTATCAGAAAACGAATTATATAAGTAAATAAATAACATCATCAATCGGGAAAATTACCCGATTGATGATTTTATTTATTTATTTAACGCTAATTTATGCATGGTTCTAATTCATTTATCAGATAACGAAATATAGCAATGGAAAGCTAATAAAATTGCGCTTCTATTGATACCCTTCATGATAAAAGTTGACTCGCAAAGTTTTAAATGGCGAAGAGTTGAAGTGAATAATAAGTTCATGCATATTTCTTCAGAGTCTCGTAATGGCATTTCTTTACCGTGTTTTACTGTTTTTTATTTGATAATATTATAGAACAAACATTTACGAAGATTACAGTATATCATATATACTGATAAACTAGTCTATATGATAGTCCATAGACCACTATATCTCTTTGTCGGGCGCCCCGCAGGCCCCTATGCAGCCCCGCAATTCAAAACATTGTCGCGTGAACAGTCCAGGTATACAGTGGTCTATGGGTTATATTATACGGTTGTACAGTTATATTATACGGTTACGATTATACAGTTACAGTTATACGGTTATACGGTTATATTATACGGTTCCGATTATATTATACTGTTATATTACAGTACGTATATGGTTTATACGGTTATATTATACGGTTAATACAGCCACGTCTCCCTCTCTCCCTGGCCCAGAGCTGCCCTGAGGCGTGCGTCCTGGAGGCCCGCCAGGAGGCCGTGTTGAGGCGCCTCCAGACACTCAAGGACCAGCTCGACCGCCTCCAGTGCACCAGAACCACCACCGCCGCTGCCGCTGGGTCTGTCGTGGCCACACTCGGCGCGGCGGCCGTCGCCTCGCCGGCTAGGGTTTGTTTTGCGTTCTTTTTTTATTTTACATTGAAGCCCATAATAATAATAATAATAATAATAATAATAATAATAATATCACCCGGAAGCATACAGGCAAAAAAGCAACAACAACAAGAGAAGAGTTCACTTAAGTACCTACTAGAGCAAAATATACATAATAAAGGCACATGGCTATAGCGGCAGTAGGCTATTTTATCCTATGGAGGGACGTGATGGTTGGCCCTCCGCCCGTTGGTTGGCGCAGGCTGGATTTTTATAGTGACCCCTGTGATGTTATGCAGCTAAGTATTAATTATCCGACCTTGGGGGGACCGAAGGTAGGTCGGATAATTGGAATAGTCGGATGTTCGGATATCACAGTAACCATAAACGTGAGGACAAAATGGTATAGAACATAAAAGATGCAGCTCTTGAAGGCCGAGCCAGTGGTAGACGCGAAAGTAAAATGCATGCGTAAATAAAGCCACAAATCAATGTTTTCTATAAACTAAAAAACAACAAAGTAAAATAAATGGCCAAAACAAGACACAATGCGGTGGTGAAAAAAGTCGGATGTTTGGAGGTCGGATGTTGGGAATTTGGCTGTAGGTGAGGGTCCGTTTTCTATGGTGGTCTACCCTCAGTTTGAAGGCTCTACACTGTACTACGTTTTATAATCACATTGTATTATTTTTACCACACCTGCTAGTGGCTGTAGTGTTTATTTTACTTTATTATATATGTATTTTTTTATTATTTGCCCTCCTCCATTGCCCCCCCCCCCCCCTTCATTGCCCCCCCCCTTCACCCCCCCCCCCACACACCCACACACTGACCGGCCCGGGACACACAGGGCGTTTCAAGCGACCTTCTACGGCAGCAGGAGTCCGTTCTGTACCGTCTTTGCGACTGAAGGAAAAATTAGGGCAGTTGACGGCCGAAAGAAACGACAACATGGAGGCTGCCGGGGAGCATCCGTTAACATTGCCCGAGCGTCACCAAGGCGTCCTGGAGGTCATCTCAGCGCTGCGGGGCGAGATGAGGTTCCTGGCCGACCTGCAGAAGTGGATGGACGAGCGAGAGGAGGTGGATTTCATGTGGATCGCGTGGATTTTGTGTTTGCGTTTGAACTAATACGTAATTTTTTGCGACTCGTTTTTTGTGTTTGGCGGATCTGTCGTGGATTTTGTGTACGAGTTTGAACTAATACGTAATTTTTTGCGACTCGTTTTTTGTTTTGCGGATCTGTCGTGAATTTTGTGTACGAGTTTGAACTAATACGTAATTTTTTGCTACTCGTTTTTTGTGTTTTGCGGATCTGTCGTGGATTTTGTGTACGAGTTTGAACTAATACGTAATTTTTTGCGACTCGTTTTTTGTGTTTTGCGGATCTGTCGTGAATTTTGTGTACAAGTTTGAACTAATACGTAATTTTTTGCGACTCGTTTTTTGTGTTTTGCGGATCTGTCGTGAATTTTGTGTACAAGTTTGAACTAATACGTAATTTTTTGCGACTCGTTTTTTGTGTTTTGCGGATCTGTCGTGAATTTTGTGTACAAGTTTGAACTAATACGTAATTTTTTGCGACTTATTTTGTGTGTTTTGCGAATCTGTCGTGGATTTTGTGTACGAGTTTGAACTAACACGTAATTTTTTTGTTTTGCGCTTTTTGGTGTGTTTTACGGCACTTTTTGGAATGTGGATGAAGGGACGGATAGAGTGGATATCATGTTAACGTGTGGATGTTTTGGTCAATAACACTATAGTCGCCACTACACTAATTTCGCCAGGCGCCATATATTACAAATTTTAGCATCACTACAGACTTGTATGTGTCACTGAAGAGGCATGCACAGTAGTTTATATGATGTACCTGTCTTCAGTGGCACATACAAGGCTGTAGTGATGCTAACAGTCGTAATATTAGCCTGGCGACTATAGTGTTGTTGACGGTACAGTAAAACCTCTCATATTGGACTAATTGAGCCAAGGAGTGGTCCGAGTAATGCAAGGATCCGAATAATGGGGGGATATAAAAAAAAAAAAAAAAAAAAAAATTAGGTGTAGCGAGGAAATTTCGACCCCTAAAAAAAAAAAAAAAAAAAAAAAACAATTCTAGGTGTAGGTAGGAAATTTCGACCCCTAAAAAATAAATAAAAAAAAAAATAAAAAATTATAGGTGTAGCTAGGAAATTTCGACCCCTAAAAAAAAAAAAAAAAAAAAAAAAAAAAAAAAAAAAAAAAAAAGAGGAGGTCCGAATAATGTCAAAGTCCGAATAATGAGTGTCCGAATACGAGAGGTTTTACTGTAGAGGCTATTTTATACTTCCTGGTTAACATTAGCCCTTGTCTTGTGGATGGATGTCTTATGGATGTGTGGATATGGTGCGGGTATGTGGATATACTTGCTCCCTTGCCCAATACCACCATCTAATATTAGTACTTATCCAACTGCTATCTTAATCCACTTACTAACTCGATGGCGCGTGGATAGAAATGGATATGCGATGGATTGATGGCGGATTAACACATATCCACTTGTCAGGGATTATTTATCACTAGTGGATCATGTTTTAAGCTGCTCATCACATCCACAAACTTGGTATTCGTGGATTAATACATAAGTGGATAGTTGAGTGGATTTGAGATGGATTTACCCTTGATCCATCCTTCCACCTTGATGGATTACTAACATTACTGAAAATCCTCTTCCACTCATTCAATATCCCTTGAAAGTTGATGAATAGAGTGGATTTGTGGATAGCTTGTCTCCACACCACACTAACGTATCCACTTTACCCTGGGCTTTACGAAGTGGATAAATGGATGTGGATTGTTGTAGTGTTTGGTATTAGTGGATATTAAAACTGCTCTTGAAGTGGATAAATGGATGTGGATTGTTGTAGGGTTTGGTATTAGTGGATATTAACACTGCTCTTGAAGTGGATAAATAGATGTGGATTGTTGTAGTGTTTGGTATTAGTGGATATTAACACTGCTCTTGAAGTGGATAAATGGATGTGGATTGTTGTAGTGTTTAGTATTAGTGGATATTAACACTGCTCATCCATGTATTACTGAAGTGGATATAACATTCATGTATTGAGTAATTATGTAAACCTTGATGTGTATTAGGATATAGAATTTTGTCATCTGAAAGCTTAAGGGGACGCCCACCCTGAATATATCGAAAATTCATGAAAAATATGGAAAATCCTGTTAAGTCCTATAATGGTAGCTGTGGCCTTGGGCAACACACTGATATATAGTTTGTCCCATAAAAGGATATTTAAAGGGGTTTAAACGAGACCACCGAGAGACAAGGCCTGGTACATCGCCCGTGACGCACCTAAATAACCTCATCCATCGGGAAAAATTACCCGATTTCATGAGTTATTTATTTAGTTAACGCTAATTTATGCATGGTTCTAATTCATTTATCAGAAAAGGAAATATAGCAATGGAAAGCTAATGAAATTCCGCTTCTATTGATATTCTCCATGTAAAAAGTTTTTTCACAAAATATTAAATGGCGAAGAGTTTAAGTTAATGCATATTTCTTGAAAGTCTCATAATGGCATTTTCTTTGTGTGTTTTACAGTTTTTTATTTGATAATAGTATAGAACAAACATTTCCGAAGATAACAGTATATATTTTATACTGATAAACATTATATTAGGTAGGTAAACTTGTACGGGGAGCGGAGCGGTGATAACTAGATGGTGTGACGTCACGGGCGATGCATCAGGCCTTGTCTCTCGGTGGCCACGGTTTAAATCTCCCCCCCCCCCACCCCCTGCGCCACGCCTCGTTTGTTTACATCTGTTTTGACGATAAAATATCAATGATAATGCTTTCTTAGTCTCAAAAGTAAAATGGAACCAATAGACACAACCCTGATAGGCTGTACTGACCTAACACTTAGGCAAACAAAAACAAAAAACTTAGGGATCGTTTCTGAAAAATGAAAGTTATTTATATACAATTTCCTTCATCAGTTTTGATCCGATCTTTACATTTGAGGCGTCAATGGATGGCTGGATAACACACACAGAAAACTATGCTGGAGGTTTTTAGTTTATGTCAATTAGGAACGGGCACTAGTGTTTCAAACTGATTTTTTGGTGAAATTTTTCAACATTTTCCAAAATTTTATTTCTCGGTGATAAAGAAAAACAGCACCATATAATCTTCGGTCCTAAGTAGAAGAGTTAATGGTTATAAAATAAAAGAAATCCACAATAATCTTAAGAGTTGAAAGCAATTCAAATCGGCCTAATTTTCCTCTTTTTTAACATTTTTTTTATTATGCAAAAAACTATTGGCCAGATCTAAATGAAACTTATGTTGTGAAGTCCTTACTTATCCATCAATAACTCATCACATTTACAGCAAGATCCACCAGTAAACAAGATTTAGGTGGGTGGTCTCCTTAACCACTTCACGCCCAGATCTTTCCTTGGCTATATCAAATTGTCTGTTGTTAGCCATAAAATTACAAAAGTTAACTAAATATACCAAATGAGTTAGTGGACAAGGATACTAAACAGGTCATAGCTATAAAACATTGCTTATATTGATTAAATCGTCTAATGGTAGCCAAATTATAATGGAAATTACACTCTGGGCCTCAAGGGGTTAACCAGCAAAACACACACTCCACTTTTCTCACTCCACTTTCATGTCTTCCGTCCCTCAATCCTCCGCAAGCAAGGATGGAGAAACATTGAAGACTAAGAACACGGAGGAGGTGGAAGAGCGCCACCGCTTTGTGTTACGCAAGATGGAGGCGCTGCGAGAAGAACTGAACGTCATCACCAAGATGTTACGCTCGGCTCTCAATGTGGAGGACGACCGGGACCTGATAGCCCTGTGTGGATGTGTGGATATGTCTCCCATCGCTGTGAATCCACCCCACCCATCCACTTCTTCCCTCCACCCTTCCCTCCACCCCGCCAATCCCTCCTCGGATGTTGGTCCCACATCGAAATTTGCCTCCTTGTTTGGTCTTCTTCCTCTTCCTCCTCTTCCTTCCTCCTCCTCCTCCTCGTCCACCTTTTGCAAGACGGAAGATGCAAGTATTTGTGTGTGTGTGTGTGTGTGTACCATACATGTGTGTGTGTGTGTATTCATCTAGTTGTATTTTACAGGGCCTGAGCAACACTCGTATGGCCCCGTCTCCATATCTTCATTTTATCCTTCATCCTTAGTGGTTAGTGTTGGGGGAAGCCACCACCCCGGGAGGCGGGTCACAAACCCCGGCTAACACCCGGTACCCATTCACTGCTGGGTGGACAGGGCTCGGGTACAAGAAGTCCACCCGTCTGTCTTCGCTCCACCTGGGGATCGAACCCGGGACTTCAAGGTTGTGAGCCGAGCGTGCTAACCACTACACTACGGAGTTCCCGTATGTGTGTGTGTGTGTGTGTGGTGTGTGTGTGTAGTAGTAGTAGTAGTATCTTCCACTAACAATGTTTTGAACTATCATGTAAACCTTGATGTATTGTGTGTTCTCATGTCATTGTATTTTTATGGGATTGAGTTGAGCTGGTTGTGTTACTGATACATTGCTTGCATTGCATTATCGTTAACCCCTTGAGACCCAGAACGTAATTTCCATTGTAATTTGGGTACCATTAGACGCTTTGTAGTGACTATAAGCAATATTTTATAGATATGACCTGTTTAGTATCCTTGTCCACTAACTCATTTAGTATATTCAGTGACTTTTCGTTATTTTATGGCTCGACAGACAATTTTTTATAGCCCAGGAAAGATCTGGGCGTGAAGGGGTTAATGGGTCTGGGCGTGAAGGGGTTAATGGGTCTGGGCGTGAAGGGGTTAATGGGTCTGGGCGTGAAGGGGTTAATGGGTCTGGGCGTGAAGGGGTTAATGGGTCTGGGCGTGAAGGGGTTAATGGGTCTGGGCGTGAAGGGTTAATGGGTCTGGGCGTGAAGGGGTTAATGGGTCTGGGCGTGAAGGGGTTAATGGGTCTGGGCGTGAAGGGGTTAATGGGTCTGGGCGTGAAGGGTTAATGGGTCTGGGCGTGAAGGATTAATGGGTCTGGGCGTGAAGGGTTAATGGGTCTGGGCGTGAAGGGTTAATGGGTCTGGGCGTGAAGGGTTAATGGGTCTGGGCGTGAAGGGGTTAATGGGTCTGGGCGTGAAGGGGTTAATGGGTCTGGGCGTGAAGGGGTTAATGGGTCTGGGCGTGAAGGGGTTAATGGGTCTGGGCGTGAAGGGTTAATGGGTCTGGGCGTGAAGGGGTTAATGGTCTGGGCGTGAAGGGGTTAATGGGTCTGGGCGTGAAGGGTTAATGGGTCTGGGCGTGAAGGGGTTAATGGGTCTGGCGTGAAGGGGTTAATGGGTCTGGGCGTGAAGGGGTTAATGGGTCTGGGCGTGAAGGGTTAATGGGTCTGGGCGTGAAGGGGTTAATGGGTCTGGGCGTGAAGGGTTAATGGGTCTGGGCGTGAAGGGGTTAATGGGTCTGGGTGTGAAGGGGTTAATGGGTCTGGGCGTGAAGGGTTAATGGGTCTGGCGTGAAGGGTTAATGGTCTGGGCGTGAAGGGTTAATGGGTCTGGGCGTGAAGGTTTAATGGGTCTGGGCGTGAAGGGTTAATGGGTCTGGGCGTGAAGGGGTTAATGGGTCTGGGCGTGAAGGGTTAATGGGTCTGGGCGTGAAGGGTTAATGGGTCTGGGCGTGAAGGGTTAAGTGTAATAATTGCATTGTTGTTGTTACTGTTGGCTGTTACTATTAAGCAATGGTGGGCATTCCGCAATTTTACTCCGCAATTTCGCAACTTGCGGAATGGGTAATTCGGTTGCGGAATTGCGCAATTACGGATGCCTGAAAAAATTGCGGAATCGCGCATTGCGGACCGCCAAAATGTTGAAACGCAATCGCAATAACTTGCGGAATGGGTAATTCGGTTGCGGAATTGGGCAATTACGGATGCCTGAAAAAAATGCAGAATTGTTGGTTGTGGACCGCCAAAATTTTGAAACGCAATCGCAATAATTGTGACGGTGACCACCTTCAAAGTGGCAAGTGCCCGCGTGAACACAGGTTCCCACCAAATATTGTGGAGAGGACACTGCCAACTGCCAACTTGCCAAGTGTAGCACAGTCACTCAGTTAGTGCCTGCTGGAACTTGGGATTGAGAGCGTGTACGCTGGCCGTGTGTGTGATTAGTTGCCAACCTCCACATCAGGGGTGTATTTAGGATCTTGAAACATTGGGGGCTGAGCCCAGCCAAAGGAACTTCACATTTTTACAGGATAATTTTATTTATGAGTATAATGACTATAAGATGTGAGACACTGCTCTGCCAAAAGGCTCCGGTAATTTGCTAAGGATAACTTTCGAAACATGAAATTAAAATAAAATTAAGACAATCTCAGTTGGGGTTCAACGTCGTTATTATTTATATTTTCATCAGCAGGAGTCAAACCCTCAGAAAAAGACCGAGCTTTGGCGTGATGAAGCAGTCCTATAGATTGTATATTCCCAAGGCTTGGTTCAATACTGAAATCTCACCAACCTCGGTCTTGCAATTACTTTTTATTTTTATTTTTTACACCACAAAGGACTGGCCAAGGACACACAAAAATGCACTTCTGTTAACTCTGTGTCTTGTTGTCCATCTGATATTCTCTTGTTCAGCTCTCCAAAAAGTCTGTTGGTGTCTCCTCTGTCATGCACTCCTCATCTCCTCTGTTCTCTCCTCCTGTTCTCTCCTCTCTCATGTCCTGCTCATAAAAAGGATGCCATCAGCACACGCTAAGTAACACCTAACCAAAGATCTTGTTTTTTACTAAAATTTGATGTTGGCCCCAGTCAGAGCTTATCTTATTTTTGTGAGGAAAAAAAAAAAAAAAAAAAAAAAAAAAAAAAAAAAGGTATTTGAGATCCGGGACTATTCATAAAACATTCGGGGATGTTTTATTGAGTACCCCCAATTATTATTATTATTGAGTACCCAAACCCCCCATGCCCAGGCCTAACTACACCCCTGCAGTCCACAGGCTGAACCAGAAGAAGTGGGAGGAGGAGGAGGAGGAAGATTAGTAGATTACTTAGATGAGTGATTACTAGCCACTAGACTGTCAAGTGTACAAGTAAAGACAAACAGTAAAAGAGACAAAGACATAGTTGTGAAGGACAAGTAACAAGTACAGACACAAACACAACAGCAACACACAACTATTAAACACTAGGACACAGGCTACACACATTGTTTTGTTTTAATTGTAGGTGTTTAAGAGTCTAGAGACATTTTTTGTTTTAATTGTAGGTGTTTAAGAGTCTACAGGTGTTTAAGAGTCTACAGGTGTTTAAGAGTCTAGAGACATTTTTTGTTTTAATTGTAGGTGTTTAAGAGTCTACAGAGGTTTAAGAGTCTAGAGACATTTTTTGTTTTAATTGTAGGTGTTTAAGAGTCTACAGAGGTTTAAGAGTCTACACACATTTTTTGTTTTAATTGTAGGTGTTTAAGAGTCTACAGGTGTTTAAGAGTCTACACACATTTTTTGTTTTAATTGTAGGTGGTTAAGAGTCTACAGGTGTTTAAGAGTCTACACACATTTTTTGTTTTAATTGTAGGTGGTTAAGAGTCTACAGGTGTTTAAGAGTCTAGAGACATTTTTTGTTTTAATTGTAGGTGTTTAAGAGTCTACAGGTGTTTAAGAGTCTAGAGACATTTTTTGTTTTAATTGTAGGTGTTTAAGAGTCTACAGGTGTTTAAGAGTCTAGAGACATTTTTTGTTTTAATTGTAGGCGTTTTGTTTTAATTGTAGGTGTCAAAATTAGTTTGTGGAATTGCGATTGCGGAAAGGCCTATCTGAAAAAAATAGCAAAATTGCGATTGTGGACTGGTGCAGGTCAGAATTGCGATTGCGGAAAGGCCTATCTGAAAAAAATAGCAAAATTGCGATTGTGGATTGCAGGTCAGATTTGCGGAATTGCGATTGCAGAATTGGGAAAAAATTGCGCTGCCCACCTGTGTAATAATACTGTTCTATGATAGGTCTGGTTTTATTTATTTATTTATACGTGTATTGATTTATTTCATTATTCTATTTTCTTGGGTTACCATTGAGAAGTCTTGTTGTCTGCCATTATGCTTGGTTATTATTATTATTATTATTATATTATTATTATTATTGTTATTATTATTGTTATTATTATTATTATTATTATTATTATTATTATTATCATTATCATTGTTATTACTATTATTATTGTTATTATTATTATTATTATTATTATTGTTATTATTATTATTATTATTATCATTATCATTATTATTACTATTATTATTGTTATTATTATTATTATTATTATTATGTTTATTATTATTATTATTATTATTATTATTATTATTATTATTATTATTATTATAATTTATATGACTAATTATTTTATTATTGTAATTTTATTGTTATTATCGTTACTGATCTTTGTTTTCTTTTCTATTCTGAGAGAGAGAGAGAGCTGATTCTCTCTCTCTCTCTCTCTCTCTCTCTCTCTCTCTCTCTCTCTTCTCTCTCTCTCTCTCTCTCTCTCTCCTCATTTCTGATACTTTTCATATCTCGTTTACGTTAATTTCTTGTTTTCTTATCTTCTTTACTCCTACTTTCTCTCTCTCCTCTCTCTCTCTCTCTCTTCTCATCCTCTCTCTCTCTCTTCTCTCTCTCTCTCTCTCTCGCTCTCTCTCTCTCTCTCTCTCCCCCCCCCCACAGCCCCTCTCACCCCCCCTCTCCACACACAGGCCCCGGGCAGCCCCATCCAAGACCTGGTTGTCTCCGCCAGCCCCTCAGCCCCGCCCCTGTCCCTGCTGGTCCTGCGCAAGGCCCTGGCGCTCGCTGGCTCACCCGTCTTCTCATCCAGCCGTGTCCACTCATCCGTGACTCAGGTAGGCGGGTGAGGAGGTGCAGGAGGGGGTTGAGGCTATTATCTCTCTCTCTCTCTAAAATACACACACTCTCTCTCTAAAACACTCTCTAAAACACACACACACTCTCTCTCTCATATATTAAACACACACACTCTCTCTCTAAACACTCTCTCTAAAACACACACACACACCTCGCTCTCCTAAAACACACACTCTCTCTCAAAGACACTCTCTCTAAAACCACCACAGCACACTCGCTCTCTCTAAAACCACACACACTCTCTCTAAAGCACTCTCTCTAAAACACACACACACACTCGCTCTCTCTAAAACACACACACTCTCTCTAAAGCACTCTCTCTAAAACACACACACACACACTCGCTCTCTCTAAAACACACACTCTCTCTAAAACACTCTCTCTAAAACACACACACACACTCGCTCTCTCTAAAACACACCACTCTCTCTAAAACACTCTCTCTAAAACACACACACACACTCGCTCTCTCTAAAACACACACACTCTCTCTCTAAAACACTCTCTCTAAAACACATTCTCTCAAACTCTCTCTCTAAAACACATTCTCTCAAACTCTCTCTCTAAAACACATTCTCTCAAACTCTCTCTCTAAAACACATTCTCTCAAACTCTCTCTCTAAAACACATTCTCTCAAACACTCTCTCTAAAACACATTCTCTCTCTCTAAAACACAGGGGACAGGGGAGGTGGAGGGTGTGGGTGAGGAGGTGGATGAGGGATAGTGGGGAGGTGGATGAGGGTTAGTGAGGAGGTGGGAAGGATGGGTTTCAGGGCAGCGTGCCACATGCCCACATAGCCCAAGTTAGCGCTGACGGACTATGCGGGTAATTTGCTAAGGATAACTTTTGAAACGTGAAACTAGAATAAAATTAAGACAATCTGAGTTGGGGTTCAACGTCGTTATTATTTATATTTTCATCAGCAGGAGTAAAACCCTCAGAAAAAGACCGAGCTTTGGCGTGGTGAAGCAGTCCTGTAGATTGTATATTCCCAAGGCTTGGTTCAATACTGAAATCTGAACAACCTCGGTCTTATAAATATTATTTTTTTTTTTTTAACATCACAAAGGACTGGCCAAGGACACACAAAAATGCACTTAAAAAAAATGCACTTCGGAAAAATGCACTTCTGTTAACTGTAGCTGTGTTGTCCATCTGATATTCTCTTCTTCAGATTTCCAAAATGTCTTTTGGTGTCTCCTCTGTCATGCACTCCTCATCTCTGTTCTCTCCTGTTCTCTCCACCATGATGTCCTGCTCATAAAAAGGATGCCATCAGCACACGCTAAGTAACGTCTAACCAAATATTTCGTTTTTTACTATATTTTTGTGAGAGAAAAAAAAAAAAAAAGGTATTTGAGACTATTCATAAAAGGCTATTCATGAAACATTCTGGGCCACAGCCCCCCATGCCCAGGCCTAACTACGCCCCTGTATGCAGGTAATAGGCCTCGATTCAGTCTCACGGTGCAATCGCTGATTTGACACGTAATCATCCCAGCGATACCCCATGATTCTGCGAAGACACTTACCTATTACCAAAGGCATCGATTCGTCTCTTCAAGTCACTATTTAGTGTCCATGTCTCACAACCATAGAGTAAGACAGGGATCACAAGCGACTTGAAGATCCGGATCTTTGTCCTTCTCATCCAGCCGGGTCCACTCATCCGTGACTCAGGTAGGCGGGTGAGGAAGTGGATGAGGGTTAGTGAGGAGGTGGATGAGGGTTAGTGAGGAGGTGGATGAGGTTTAGTGGCAATCCGCCGTAAGACTTCTTGTCCTTATTTTCAGGGTTACTTTTATTTCCATTGATTTAGATATTTTCCATTAATTTACTGTCCCGCGCTGTTTCCAGGTGAGCCGAGAGCTGCACGAGGCCTTCAGTGACAGCCCCTTAGGAGAGCGCAGCAACCACCCCCTCGCCCTCTCCCTGCAGTGGACCGACGCCCCCGCCACCACACTCATGGTACGGCGCTAACTAGACTAATTATTTTTTTTACGAGGCGAAAAATCCTGGCCCCTTATTATTATTATTGTTATTATTATTATTATTATTATTATTATTATTATTATTATTATATTATTATTGTTACTATTATTGTATTATTATTGTTAGTACCAAAAATACTATACTGTGTTTAACCCCTTCACTGCGGATATCAAATTCATAGGCCTACCCCCCTGTGCGGCAGGTTTAATTGAAATATAAAATAATTACTGATCATATTTTAAAGTGCCTAAATGAATAGAATGCTCATTCCATACCAGAAAATCTATGTTTGGTCATGGTGAAGGCTACCAGCTAAGTGA
>JACEEZ010011281.1:62500-92500 GCA_016584305.1 Chionoecetes opilio
ATATTGTGAATGCTAGCATCACTGCGGACTTGTGAGTGCCACTGAAGAGGCATGCACAGTAGTTTATATTATGTACCTGTCTTCAGTGGCACATACAAGGCTGTAGTGAGGCTAAAATTTGTGATGTTTGCCAGTAAAATTAGCCTGGCAACATTGGTGCCGTGGCGACTATGGTGTTATTGACGGTGCAGGATTTGAGCCCAGCTTGTAATGTCCCGTTTTTAAACAATCATATTTTTGTTCATAAAATTTACCTGTACTGTTACCTGGGTACTCCGTAGTGTAGGGGTAGCACGCTCGGTTCACAACCGAGAAGTCCCGGGTTCGATCCCCGGGCGGAACGGAAACAGTTGGGCTGCTTGCTTAAAACCCGAGTCCCTGTCCACCCAGCAGTGAATGGGCACCGGGTGTTAACCGGGGGTTTGTAACCCGCCTCCCGGGGTGCTGGCTTCCCCCAACACTATAAGCACTAGCAGACAGCTCTCTAGGGGTAGTCTGAGAGAGAGCTGTCTGGTTACAGTGGAGATCCATCTCAGCGGCGTTAATAACTGACGAAATTCTTCAAACATCAAACACCCATCCCTGCCTCTATAGGTGCATGCCATCAATCTATCATTGTCGTTGGAGTGGACTCAGGCGTCAGGTAGTTAGTACAGAGTCGTTAGGGAGCTTTAAAGGGAGGCTGGATAAATTCATGGATGGGGATGAAAGGTGGATGTAGGTAGTGTTAAGTAACAGGAACTACCATGTGTAGGTCTCACGGCCTCTTGTAGCTTCCTTATGTTCTTATGTTCTTATGTTCTTCATTATAGAGGGATTACTGTATTATGGTTATTATTGTTATTGATAGTAGTATTATTGTTGCTTTTACTTTTATTATAATTATTATCAATTGTTAGTAGTACCAAAATTAGTAGTATTGTTTTTGTTATTGTCCTCCCCCCCCCCCCCAGGCTGGCCCGGTCCCCCTTCCTGTGTGGCGCCCGCTGTGGCATGGCGGACGTGCTGGTGTGGTCACTGTTGCGGCAGAGAGGTCAGGTCGGGTCACGGGCAAGCAAGGGTCAGCAGGAGGATGCCGTGAGCCGCTGGATGGCAAAGATGGATGACCTGGCGGCTGTTGGTACGTTTTGGCGGGTTTTTTATTTGGTGGTTTTATATTTGGTGGTTTTATATTTGGTGGTTTTATATTTGGTGGAATTTGGATGTGGTGAGAGAGAGAAGAGAGAGAGAGAGAGAGAGAGAGAGAGAGAGATGATACACTTGTAAGCGATATCATTTCTTTTTTCAATTAAATGACAAATTTCACGGAGATACATTTTACACAAAAATCAAACTTTGCAAAAAATGTATACTGTTACTATACTGCTAATTGTCATCATTATAATTATCTATATATATGTCCTCTCCTCCTCCTCCTCTTCCTCTCCTCCTCCTCTCCCTCTTCTCTTCTTTTGCCATTATTCCTCCTCCTCCTCCTCCTCCTCCTCCTCCTCCTCCTCCTCCTCCTCCTCCTCCTCCTCCTCCTCCGCCTCCTCCTCCTCCTCCTCCACAGATCTTGACGCCATAACACCAGCGCCAAAACAGGAAAACAAACACAGGCCAACCAAGAGTGACACAAACAACAAGAAAACAACAACAACAACAACAACAACAACAACAACAACAACAACAGTGGCCCAGGAGAAGCAAGATGGCGGAACAAAACAACCTTCAGCTCATGGAGAGAAACAGTTGGGGAGGAAGGAACTGGAGGCCTATCTGAAGGACCTTGGAATAGCCTACCAGGTGTGTGGAGGAGGAGGAGGAGATGGAGGAGGAGGAGGAGGAGGAGGAGGAGGAGAAAGAGGGATGAAGAAGAGAGAAAGAAGGGAAGGAGGAGATGGTAGTAGTGGTGGAGGAGGAGGAGGAGGAGGAGGGATGAATGAGAGGAAGAAGGAGATGGTGATAGAGGAGGAGGAGGAGAAAGGGATGAAGAAGAGGAAGAAGGAGATGGTCATAGAGGAGGAGGAGGAGGAGAAGGAGGAGAAAGGGATGAAGAAGAGGAAGAAGGGAAGGAGGAGATGGTGATAGAGGAGGAGGAGGAGGAGAAGGAGAAATAAGAAGGAGGGTAGGAGGAGGAGGAGGAGGGATGAGGAAGAAAGGAAGGAGGAGATGGTGATAGAGGAGGAGGAGGAGGAGAAATAAGAAGAAGGGAAGGAGGAGGAGGTGATAGAGGAGGAGGAGGAGGAGGAGGGGAAGAAGGAAAGGGGGAGGTGGTAGTAATAGTGGAGGAGGAGGATTACATAGGATTACATAGGAATAACAGACACCAGGAGACCTATTGGTCCATAGCGAGGGTATCTGCTGAACTACATACTACTAACTATCAACTACTTGTAAGAAAACAGTTGGAAAATGATACCATGTCCCTAAAGAGGATAGGAACATAGAAGTTTCATAGTGCAGAATGATAGGATATGAAAAATACTAACTACAACTACCACTACCACTACAACTAATCGATACGGGGGACTAGATACGAATTCGCACTATCAATACCCATTTACTTTACAGTGCGCGTCAAGTCTGTTTTTGAATGTAGTTATTGTGTTGGCTCCGACAACATTTGCTGGTAAGAGGAGGAGGAGGTAGTGGAGGAGGAGGAGGAGGAGGAGGAGGAGGAGGAGGAGACAAATAATGATGCATAAGAAGAAAGGAAGAAATAAAAGTCATGAAGGAGAGACAGCAGGGATGAATCGCTTGAGAGAAAAAAAAAGATTGGAATGAGAGAAAGAAATACAGAAAGGTAGTGCTAACTCTCTCTCTCTCTCTCTCTCTTCTCTCTCTCTCTCTCTCTCTCTCTCTCTCTCTCTCTCTCTCTCTCTCTCTCTCTCTCTCTCTCTCTCTCTCTCTCTCTCTCTCTCTCTCTCCTTCCTCCTCCCATCCCTCTCTCTTCCTCCTTCTCTTACTCTCCCATCCTCCTCTCTCTCTCTTCCTCTCCCATCACTACCATTCCTCTCCCATCAATATAATACGCCTACTCTTCTTCCTCTCTCTCTTCTCTCTCTCTCTCTCTCTCTCTTCTCTCTCTCTCTCTCTCTCTCTCCCCTCTCTCTCTCTCTCTTTTCTCTCTCTCTCTCTCTCTCTCCCCCCCCCCCCCCCCCCCAGGTGAAGGAGCACCAGGCGGTCTTCACAGTGGAGGATTTTGATGGCCCAGCTTGGTGACATTAAAGGCGTGGTCACCAAAAACCTGTTCCTCAAAGACAAGAAGAAGAAACTCTACCTTCTCTCCACCAGACATAATGCTGAGGTGGGTGTGGGTGTGGGTGTGAGTGGGTGTGGGTGCGTGGGTGGGTGTGGGTGGGTGTGTGTGGTGTGTGTGCGTGGGTGTGTGTGTGTGTGTGTGTGTGTGTGTGTCTATTTCTCTCTTATGTCTTCTTCATAAGCATCATCTTTGTCTTCCTCCTCTTCTTCTGTTCCTCCTCCTCCTCTTCTTCTGTTCCTCTTCCTTCGTTTCCTCCTCCTCTTCCTCCTTTTCTTATATTCCTCCTCTTCACTTGTCTCTTCTCCTCTTTTCTCCTTTTCTCCTCCTCCTCCTCCTCCTCCTCCTCCTCCTCCTCCTCTTACTTTTCCTCCTTTCCTCCTCCTCCTCCTCCTCCTCCTCCTCCTCTTTACCCCACTGCTAATTTCTCCTCCTCCTCCTCCTCCTCCTCCTCCTCCTCCTCCTCCTCTCCTCCTCCTCCTCCCTCCTCCTCTCCTCCTCCTCCTCTTACTTTTCCTCCTTTCCTCCTCCTCTTACTTTTTCCTCCTTTCCTCCTCCTCCTCCTCCTCCTCCTCCTCCTCTTTACCCCACTGCTAATTTCTCCTCCTCCTCCTCTTCCCTCCCAGGTTGACCTCAAATCCATCGCCAAACAAGTCGGAACCAAAGACCTTCGTTTCGCCGACGAGACCATTCTCCTCAACACACTCGGGGTCCGTCAGGGGTGCGTGTCGGCCCTCGCCCTGGCCAACGACGCGGCGGCCCGGCTGGTGACCTTCCTGATGGACCGGGCCGCCCTCGAGCCAAGCGTCCCGTGGGTCCATTGTCACCCCATGAGTAACTCCGCTTCTGTCGGTTTGTCTCCGAAGGATTTGCGGAAGTTCTTGGCGGCGATAAGTCATCCGGTTACTCTGGTTACCTTGGAGTGAGTGGTGAGGGAGTGTGTGTGTGTGTGTGTGTGTTGTGTGTGTATTTACCTAGTTGTAACATACAGGAAAAGCGCTGTGCTCGTACTGTCCCGTCTCCAAATCTACTATTATCCAGCTTGCCTTTGAAGTCCTGAATACTTCTTGCATTAATCACTTCTGCATCAAGGTTGTTCCAGGCTTCTATGCTTCTATATGTGTGTGTGTGTGTGTGTGTGAAGAGAGGGAGTAAAAATGTTGAATGAGTGATACCTTTCAGAAATTTGCAAGCTATTACCGTAGATAACAGTAAAGTCGCCAGGACAACGTTTTTTTAAAATTTACAGCCGTGTGGTGGCGTTAATACTTACATTTCTACATCCATGATTTCAGGAAAGTTAGAAGGGGCTATCTGGAAAGTCTGTGTCATTTTGTGTCTTCATCTGTGACATAGTAGGGCTATAAATGAACAAATTACAAAAATATCACCCGAGTGGCGACGTTAACGGCTACACCAAAGTCGCCAGCTGGTGTTTATGTCCTCCCGCCCGAAAAGTGATGAGCTGCTGTCTGTCGTCGCCCAAAAAAAAAACGAGTAGTGAAATTGTAAACCGTCTATACTTGCAGCTACAAAGCATAAAACAACGCTGAAACAGGGTAGCTTATACAGTCATGATATAAACTACTGTGTATCATCTTCAGTGGCACAGACACAGCAGTAGTGAGGCTATCATTCCTTATATATGGCGGCTGGCGACATGATTGCAGGTGGCGACTATACTGTTATCTACGGTAATGATTTAGCTTTCCCAAATAGTGGTGATGATGTCCGCATGACTGAACAAAGTGATGATAGTAGTAGTAGAGGTTGTAGCAGTAGTAGAGGTTGTAGCAGTAGTAGTTGTCAAAGTACAAGTAGTAGTAGTAGTAATGGTAGATAGTTTGGTGGTTGTCAGCGAGTCAGAGTTTGTCAGTAGTGGGTTTGAGTTTACAAAATTGCCTTTTGTACACACACACACACAACACATACACATATACACACACACACACACACACACACACACACACAGACACTTTTCCCTCCAATGTAAACCTTTCATGAATAAATTGAAAGTAAATATAAATCTTTCTTCCCTGTTTTAATCTGCAGCACAACCAGTACACAGTAGTGGAGGGCGTGCACAGTGCTCAGAGGCTGTAGTGCACTGTAAGGTGTGTTACGTAGCCTTGAAGGGGAGACTGTTATGGGTCTATACGTAACGGGGAGTACGTAAGTCAGCCATGGAGAAGTATAAGTCATTGTGTGTTGATGTTCTACTTATAACCTTTTGTAGTGACCTCAGGAGTATTCTGGGGACCTCTTATTATGTTCTTATTGTAGAGTTATTGTGATTCTCTCCCCCCCCCACCGTCCCCAGGCCTGCTGTCATCCTGGGGGGCCTGACGCTCGGGAGACGACCTCCTGGTTACTCCCTTGCCTTCGGGTCCCTGTCCTCGGTCCGACTAATTTTGCCTGTCCTTTCCTGTCTTCCTCCTTATCACCTCCTTCCCTCTATCTCTCCTCTTGTGGTCCTCCTATCCCCCTAAGGTGTGAGGGCCGTGCTGATGGGATAGGAGGCTGGCTTCGGGTCAGTCGTGAATGGCCTCAGGGTGCCAAGTAGTATACCCTCGGTGCCACTGGCCTTACCCCTCATGGCCCGGCTCATGGGGGTTATGAGGGCCACTGTTTATTTCCCCCTCCTTCCCTCAGGCTCCCCATGGCCAATGATGATAATTTACTCCTATGGGGGCTTATATATGGCCCTCCCCTATAGGCCCCTCTACCAAATGGCCCTCCCCTATAGGCCCCTCTACCAAATGGCCCTCCCCTATAGACCCCTCTACCAAATGGCCCTCCCTATAGGCCCCTCTACCAAATGGCCCTCCCCTATAGGCCCCTCTACCAAATGGCCCTCCCCTATAGACCCCTCTACCAAATTGGCCCTCCCCTATAGGCCCCTCTACCAATGGCCCTCCCCTACAGACCCCTCTACCAAATGGCCCTCCCCTATAGGCCCCTCTACCAAATGGCCCTCCCCTATAGACCCCTCTACCAAATGGCCCTCCCCTATAGGCCCCTCTACCAAATGGCCCTCCCCTACAGACCCCTCTACCAAATGGCCCTCCCCTATAGGCCCCTCTACCAAATGGCCCTCCCCTATAGGCCCCTCTACCAAATGGCCCTCCCCTACAGACCCCTCTCCCAAAATGGCCCTCCCCTATAGGCCCCTCTACCAAATGGCCCTCCCCTATAGGCCCCTCTACCAAATGGCCCTCCCCTATAGGCCCCTCTACCAAATGGCCCTCCCCTATAGGCCCCTCTACCAAATGGCCCTCCCCTATAGGCCCCTCTACCAAATGGCCCTCCCCTATAGACCCCCTCTACCAAATGGCCCTCCCCTATAGGCCCCTCTACCAAATGGCCCTCCCCTATAGGCCCCTCTACCAAATGGCCCTCCCCTATAGACCCCTCTCCAAATGGCCCTCCCCTATAGGCCCCTCTACCAAATGGCCCTCCCCTATAGGCCCCTCTACCAAATGGCCCTCCCCTATAGACCCCTCTACCAAATGGCCCTCCCCTATAGGCCCCTCTACCAAATGGCCCTCCCCTATAGGCCCCTCTACCAAATGGCCCTCCCCTACGGCCCCTCTACCAAATGGCCCTCCCCTATAGGCCCCTCTACCAAATGGCCCTCCCCTATAGACCCCTCTACCAAATGGCCCTCCCCTATAGGTCCCTCACCAAATGGCCCTCCCCTATAGGCCCTCTACCAAATGGCCCTCCCCTACAGGCCCCTCTACCAAATGGCCCTCTACCAATGGCCCTCCCCTACAGGCCCCTCTACCAAATGGCCCTCCCCTATAGGCCCCTTTACCAAATGGCCCTCCCCTATAGGTCCCTCTACCAAATGGCCCTCCCCTATAGGCCCCTCTACCAAATGGCCCTCCCCTACAGGCCCCTCTACCAAATGGCCCTCCCCTATAGGCCCCCTCTACCAAATGGCCCTCCCCTACAGGCCCCTCTACCAAATGGCCCTACGGATCCCCCTGGTTTAACGACCCCGCTCCTCTCTTGACTATGGCCCGGAATACTGATTTGCCCGTACGCCAAACTCAACCCTCGGAGCCCCTTAGTGGTCCTGAGCCCCCTAGCCAGATCATGACTCCATCCTCAGCACCAGGCCACACACACTCCAGCCCTCAACCCCTCCACCTCTTACATACCTTCTCCATCCTTGCCTCCCTGCTCCTGAGAGAGAGAGAGTGGCTGAAAGGCTAGACAGAGAGAGTGGCTGAAAGGCTAGACAGAGAGAGAACAATAAATCTTTATAATAATATAATCGAAAGTGTGTGTGTCTGCTATAGGTTCCGCCCCCAGTGGCGCAATCCCATCATATGGCAGTTTTGGAACCAGGTCGACCAGGGGAAGGTTTTAAGGCCACTTTGGGGATGATCCGATCACTTTGATTTATTTTTAATTTTTAGTATTAGCGAGAATTGTGAAAAAAAAAAATCTTTTACGAGAAATATTTTGCATGAAAAAAGAAAGAGATCGAAACGAACGCACGACTGACGGACGGTTTCTTTTACTTCAGTCCTATTACTTCACTAGCCTACTTCCTATTACTTCAGAGTTACTTTGGTGGGCCGAAGGCCCACCAAAAACCCTCCGCAGGAGCTAGCCAAAAAGTCCGCCCGGAGGGCGGCTTTTAGGCTAGTAGGTCAATATAACACAAACAAATTAACCATTTTTTTATTATCTACTACAGAGAATATACAAAAAACAAAAACAATCGTCATAAACTATCAATCTACATAATACAAAAAGCAAGTATATAAAACAGGCAACATTCACGCTCCTCCTCCCCCCCCGCCCCCCCCAGCACTCAGCCAGGGGAGGCGAGTGGCAGGAGCCGATTAGATCAAGACGGATATTTTTTTATGTATTTTGCCGTTACAGATTGTGCTTTTGTGCTGAGCGGGGGTGGTGATACAGATACAGATAGGTAGGTAGATTGATCCACAGATAGAAAGACACACAGACAGATAGATAGATAGACATAGAAAGAGACAGATAGATAGATAGACATACAGATAGGTAGATAGAGATAGATAGACAGACATAGATGAAAGACACATAGATAGATCGGTAGATAGACATAAGATACATAGATACACAGATAGATAGGTAGAGATATAGATAGATAGACATGTCAGACTTGAGTATTTCTTGGTTTGGGAACATTGAGTCAGGAAGGCGAGGCAATGTGGCGGCGTTCTTTAGGGCGCGGAACATACACGAGGGAGGGAGAGGGTGTGGAGGGAACGAAAGGGTCTGGAGGGAACATACACTAGGGTCTGGAAAGGGTCTGGAAAGGGTCTAGAGGGAACATAAACAAGGGTCTGGAGTAAGTGCATCAATTCAACTGTAGCAGCCACGAGTATAAAAACTTTGCGATTAACGAGAAAATGCATAAATATACAACATAGGCGAGTTATTCGTAATTACGTTTCGTTATTATCGTCGTCTTATTATTATTATTACGAGAAAACCGAGCCTCCATTACCATTACGCGCGAAAACAAACGAGAACTTGCGGCGTCGAGTTGAGTCTTGAATGTCCACCACCGCGACACGAAGATAGGGGGTGCAGTCAGTTCGTACACCAGTTGTTTCGTACACCAAAAAGTTGTAACACGAGCGTCATTTCGTAACTACTAAGATTTACGCACTGAGAAACTTACATCTTGGCCGTTGAAATAATCCCCAAGAGTGAGAAGAGAAGAGTTTGCAGAGATCGTGTGTGTGTGTGTGTGTGTGTGTGTGTGTGTGTGTGGTGTGTGTGTGTGTGTGTGTGTGTGTGTGTGTATATTTACCGTGTAGTGAACAGGGCCTGAGCTATACTCCTGTGCCCCTGTGGTAGTTACCCTGTACCTAGTTTTTGCATTACACTCCTTACTGCTATCACTTCTAATCAATCCCACATATCTATAATTCAGTACAGTTGTGGGTCGGGAGTCAGGCCTTTTTCAACGGCACTCCCTGACGTGTTTGTTCTTGCTGTCTGGGTCTTTAGTTAGTGGTCTTCTCTTATTCTGTCTTAAGTTTCTTTCTCTCTCTTTCTTAATTTCTCTGGTCATCCAAAAACTGTTGATTGTTCTTTTTGCTTCTTCCACATTCCCGTCTCCAAACAAATACTCCCCCACTATAGCCTCTTCCTCCTCTAGGTAAGGTTGTTGTAGCCTCTTCCTCCTCTAGGTAAGGTTGTTGTAGCCTCTTCCTCCTCTAGGTAAGGTTGTTGCAGCCTCACACTTTTTGCTTCTTCCACATTCCCCTCTCCAAATAAATATTCCCCCACTATAGCCTCTTCCTCCTCTAGGTAAGGTTGTTGTAGCCTCACACTATTCTTTCACTACTGTAGGCTGGACAGTGTGTTAGCCCCACCCCCTTCTACTCAATCTCGCTCTTATGGGGTTGCTGTTTTAAGATGCTGAAAACGCCAAACTCACTTCCTCTTGTTATTCTATAGGGGAAACTCCTCCTCTATCTAAGGTTGTTGTAGCCTCGCACGTCTCTATACTTCTATGGGGACAGCTGTACAGTAAAACCTCTCTTCATATTGGGACTAATTGGGCCAAGGAGTGGTCCGAGTAATGCAAGGATCCGAATAATGGGGGGATTATAGGTGGGGGATATGAAAAAAAAAAAAAAAAAAAAAAAAAAAATTAGGTGTATATAGCTAAGAAATTTTAACCCCCCCCAAAAAAAAAAGAGCAGGTCCGAATAATGAGTGTCCGAATACGAGAGGTTTTACTGTACTTCTTTGTGTTATTCAAGCATACTCCTTGTTTGAGTGTGTAGGTGTGGTTAATACTCAGCAAGACTTTAGTTACTTCATTGTAGAGAATAAGAGAGAGTCTTGAACAGAGAACCCAGACCACTGCAGATACCAATCAGAATATACGTCACAGAAATGTATTAAGTCAATAGACCCAGATATGTGAAGATAGGGGGTGCGGTCAGTTCGTACACAAGTTGTTAAGTACACCAGTAGATTCGTACACCAAAAAGTTGATTCGTAGTCTATATGAAACCATAGTCGTTTCGTACACTCAGCTAGAGTTGAACTTGACGACTAGAGTTACGAAACGACACCAGGTATGTACGCAAAAACTCGAAATCAGTGTACGAAACGACTTAACAAAACCTGAGTACGAAATTCCCTGTAACTGAAGATAGGGACGTGATCTCTCTGTTGGGGCGATGGGGTGTGTGTGGGTGTGGGTGTGTGTGTGGGTGTGTGTGTGTGTGTGTGTGTGTGTGTGTGTGTGTGTGTGTGTGGGTGTGTGTGTACATTTGTCTCAGAACTGCCTAACACGACTCAACTTGGCATCAATTTCCTCCACCAGGGCGTCGACGCGTTCACTCGCCCCTCGGAAGGTAGCGGGTTCCGGGCCGATCATTTTGATTAACGCGGGAACCTCCGTTGACGAGTAGGTGAACCTGGGGAGGAGAGAGAGGGAGGTGAGAGAGAGAGTGAGGGGGGGAGAGAGAGACAGAGAGAGTGGAGGGGAGAGACAAAAAGAGGGGGAGAAGGAGAGGGAGGGGGGGGGATGGGAGAGAGAGTGGAGGGGAGAAAAGGGGAGAGAGAGAGAGAGAGAGAGAGAGGGCTGTGGTTTGTAAACATACTGTGGGGGACATCCTGTGGGTCTGTGAGAGAGAGAGAGGGGAGAAGAAAGGGGGGAAAGAGAGGGGGGGGAAAAGAGAGAGAGGGGGGGAGAAAGAGAGAGAGGGGGGGAAAAGAGAGAGAGAGAGGGGAGACAAAGAGAGAGAGAGAGGGGGGAGACAAAAAGGGGGAGAGGGGGAGACAAAAGAGAGAGAGGGGGGAGACAAAAGAGAGAGAGGAGGGGGAGACAAAAGAGAGAGAGAGGAGGGGGAGACAAAAGAGAAAAAAAGAGAGGGGGGGAGACAAAAGAGGAGAGAGGGGGAACAAAAAGAGAGAGGGAGACAAAAGAGAGAGGGGGGAGACAAAAGAGGAGAGGGGGGAGACAAAAGAGAGAGAGAGGGAGGGGAGACAAAGAGAGAGAGAGGGAGGGGAGACAAAAGAGAGAGAGAGGGGGGGAGACAAAAGAGAGAGAGAAGGGGGGGATAAAAGAGAGAGAGGGGGGAGACAAAAGAGAGAGGGGGAGACAAAAGAGAGAGGGGAGGACAAAAGGAAAGGGGGGAGACAAAGAGAGAGAGAGGAGGGGAGACAAAGAGAGGAGAGGAGGAGAGAGAGGGGGGAGTAAAAGAGAGAGAGAGAGGGGAGACAAAAAGAGAGAGAGAGAGAGGGGGGAGATAAAGAGAGAGAGAGGGGAGACAAAAGAGAGAGAGAGAGGGGGGAGATAAAAGAGAGAGAGAGGGGGGAGACAAAAGAGAGAGAGAGAGAGAGGGGGGAGACAAAAGAGAGAGAGAGAGAGAGGGGGGAGATAAAAGAGAGAGAGAGGGGGGAGACAAAAGAGAGAGAGGGGGAGACAAAAGAGAGAGAGAGGGGGAGACAAAAGAGAGAGAGAGGGGGGGGAGACAAAAGAGAGAGAGAGAGGGGGAGACAAAAGAGAGAGAGAGAGGGAGACAAAAGAGAGAGAGAGAGAGAGAGAGAGGAGACAGAGAGAGAGAGAGGGGAGACAAAAGAGAGAGAGAGAGAGAGAGAGAGATACCTACCTACAAAGAGCCGCCATGGTTCGCCACAGCAGCTCCTCTGAAGGGTGACTACTGAAGAACTGCAGTATGGCCATGGCCAACTCGGGGGCCACGTCATCAAACACCACCGTCTTGACCTCCTTGGTGCCCAGGTTGTACATGATGGCCGACCCGTACTCCTGGCACTGTGAGGGGGAGGGAAGGGGTCAACACAGGTCACGTCAATGCAGGTTAACCCCTTCACACCCAGACCCATTAACCCCTTCACGCCCAGACCCATTAACCCCTTCACACCCAGACCCATTAACCCCTTCACGCCCAAACCCATTAACCCCTTCACGCCCAGACCCATTAACCCCTTCACGCCCAGATCTTTCCTTTGCTAAAAAAAATGTGTTTTCGAGCCATAAAATAACGAAAAGTCACTGAATATACCCAATTAGTTAGTGGATAAGGATACTAAACAGGTCATAGCTATAAAATATTGCTTATAGTCACTAAAAATCGTCTAATGGTACCCAAATTACAATGGAAATTACGTTCTGGGCCTCAAGGGGTTAAATCAGTTTTGTGAGAAATACTTGAATTTGATGGAAAAACTATGTCAGAATTAAGGTTAATTTCGATGCAAATAACATTGGTAAAATATGGAAACAGGAAAACAACAACTTGGCCACTCACACTCACACTCACACTCACACTCACACTCACACTCACACTCACACTCACACACACACACTCACACTCACACTCACACTCACTCACACTCACTCACACTCACACTCACACTCACACACACACACACACACAGAGACACATGAGAGACAGTGGATGGAAGACTTTTTGAGTAACAGAGATGAGAACAGTAATAAAAGATCAAAAGTCAGAATGGTGCAGTGTGATAAGTGGAGTTCCTCAAGGATCAGTATTGGCCCCAGTGATGTTCTTGGTCTATGTAAATGATATGACAGAAGGAGTAAACAGTTATATGAGTTTATTCGCTGATGATGCTAAATTACTAAGAAAAGTAGAAAGTAAAGAGGACTGTGAGGATTTACAAAAGGATCTAGATAAGATTTTCAGATGGAGTCAACTATGGGAAATGGAGTTTAATGCCAAAAAGTGTAAAGTGATGGAAATGGGCAGTAGCAAAAAGAGACAGAGAGGAAAGTATTCGATGGGAAATGAATGGATAATCAAAACAAAGGTCGAAAAAGATCTGGGAGTCTGGATTAAGGACAATTTGTCACCAGAGAAGCATATAAACAAGATCACAGGAGATACATAGCAGTTGCTGAGGAATATAAGAATGGCATTCAAATATCTGGATGAAGAGATGATCAAGAAATTGATAACATCTCTGATTCGACCAAGGTTGGAATATGCGGCAGTGATTGGGTCACCACATAAAAAGAAGGATATAAGGAAGATTGAGAGAATACAAAGAGCAGCCACAAAAATGGCTCCAAGCCTGAGAGATTTACCATATGAGGAAAGACTTTCAAGACTAAAACTCCCAACACTTGAGAAAAGAAGAGAAAGGGGAGATTTTATAGCAGTGTCCAGAGCATCAATGGGTCTGGAAAACATGGCTAGAGAAGATCTGTTTGTGTGGGACGCTAGAAGTACAAGAGGTCATGAGAAGAAATTGAAAAGGACAACATGCAAGAGGGACATAAAAAAATACAGCTTCCCGTATAGAAGCCTAGAAGCCTGGAACAACCTTGATGCAAAAGTGATTAATGCAAGAAGTATTCAGGACTTCAAAGGCAAGCTGGATAATAGTAGATTTGGAGACGGGACAGAACGAGCACAGCGCTTTTCCTGTATGTTACAACTAGCTAAATACAACTAGGGACACACACACACACACACACACACACACACACACACACACACCTTAGGGTTGGAGCTGAGGAGAGCGTTGACGGCAATCTTGGTGGTGACCCTGATGTTGCTGGTGGGCTGGGTGCCACTCTGCCACTCTGAGATGTACAGCAGCCACTCTGACGGGCTGACGTGCTCAAACATGTTGCAGAACTGTGGAGGAGGAGATGCTGCAGTGTGTGTGTGTGTGTGTGTGTGTGTGTGTGTGTGTGTGTGTGTGTGTGTGTGTCTGTGTGTGTGTGTACGGCAATGCTGAGTGCACTTAATCTTAAAGAATCTTAAAAGTCTTATTAAAAATTCATTTTTTTAATGGGTGGGGTTGTGAGGAGGAGATGATTTTTATTTTAATGGGAAAGTTGCCGGAAATCATCGTCGCTGACCTCAAAGTACGGCAGGTCAGGGGTCACCGTGCCTGCGGAGGTCACGGACGGGGTTGGGGAAGGGGTAAGGGAGGGGGAGGAGGGGAGGTCTTGAGGGGTGGGGGGTCTGTGGGTGGTGGGGTTGTGGGGGTCAAGGAGGTAGACCATGTAGTAAGAGGAACCGAAGGAGAGGAGGGAGGAGGTGGAGGAGGAGGCGGAGAGGTCAGTGTTGGCGGTGGAGGAGCGAGAGAGGGAAGAGGAGGAGGAGGAGGAGAAGGGGTATGGTGGAGGAAGGCAGGAGGGTGGATCGGGAGGAGGATAGTGGATGATAGAGGGAGCTGTCATGGCGCGTGGTTTTTTAAATGGAGGAAGAGGAAGAGGAGATGGAGGAGGAGGAGGAGGAAGAAGACGACTATTCTCAAACAAGTTATTATTCAAGTCACTGTGAATCTGAAAGGTGTATTTACTTGTGGTCAAGATTGGATCATGCTTAGATAAGAGGCGTGTCAGTGCCTTGGAGTGGATTACAAGTGCATTTCAAACACTATACTGTATTACATTGTGACTATATGGTGACTATACTATATACTTTTCCTACCTCTCCTTTATTAAATCCCTTTATCCACTTATAAACTTCTATCAGATCGCCCCAAGGTTACTTTTCTAACCTACCCTTGACTGTACACATAATAAAAAAATAAAAACACCCTTTATCCCCCTTCCTTACCTAACCTACCCTTACACCCTTGAATATACACCCTTTGTTACCCTTTTATCCCCCTTACTCCACGCCTCCACGCCTCCATGCCTCCACACCTCACACAATACTCACAAACAGGGCCAGAACCTCCTGTTAGTCTGGGCTGAGGAACTCCACCTTATTGGCATAGTTCTTACACCCTTACCCTTACCCTTACCCTTACACCCTTGAATATACACCCTTCATTACCCCTTCATTCCCCTTCATTCCCCTTCATTACCCCTTCATCCCCCTTCATTACCTAACCTACCCTTGACCCCTTAACCCCTTCACGCCCAGATCTTTCCTTGGCTATATAAAATTGTCTGTTGTGAGCCATAAAATTACGAAAACTAACATAATATATCAAATAAGTTAGTGGACAAGGATACTAAATGGGCCATAGCTATAAAATATTGCTTATAGTCACTAAAAATTGTCTAATGGTGGTCAACTTACTATGAAAATTATGTTCTGGGTCTCAAGGGGTTAAAGACTTCTATCAGATCGCCCCTTAATCTACCCTTACACCCTTTATCCCCCTTACTCCACGCCTCCACGCCTCACACAATACTCACAAATAATGCCAGAGCCTCTTGTTGGTCCGGGCTGAGGAACTCCACCTTATTGGCATAGTTCATGATGGTGTGGTCGCGGCGGTCTTGATGCAGCAGCAGAATCACGTCGTCCTTCAGTGCTGCGGCGGCCATCACTCTAACCAGGTGGACCCGCGCTTCGTCCGGGACCGCCCCGTCGTGGAGGACGCCGGCCCGAGAGAGATGGCGAAAGTCCTCGCCCAGCGCCAGGACCACTGTCCCCAGTACGTTAGGCCTGGAGTCCTCGAGGGGGCGCCGCCCCTCCGGGTTGAGCAGAGAGCCGACCACCCCGACCAGGCACTCAAACTCCTCACGTGCCTGTAATGGATGGGTGTGTGGTGAGGGTGTGTGTGTGTGTGTGTGTGTGGTGGGTGTGTGTGTGTGTGTGTGTTGGTGTGGGTGTGTGTGGTGTGTTGTGTTGGTGAGGGGCCTGGTGTTGTTTGTGTGTGTGTTGTGTGTGTGTGTGTGGTTTGTGGGTTGGGGGGTTTTGTGTGTGTGTTGTGTGGTGAGGGTGTGTGTTGTGTGTTGTGTGGTGTGTGTGTTTTGTGTGGTGGGTGGGGTGGTGGTGTGTGTGGTGGTGTGTGGGGGGAGGGTGTGTTTTGTGTGTGTGTTGGTTTTGGGGTGTGTGTGGGTGTGTTTTGGTGGTGTGTGGGGTGGTGTGGTGAGGGTGGGGGTGTTTTTGTGTGGTGGTGTTGTGTGTGTTGTGTGGTGAGGGTGTGTGGGTGTGTGTGTGGTGTGTTTGTTGTGTGGGGTCCCTTTTGGGTGTGTGTTGTGTGTGTGTGTGTGTGTGTGTGTGTGTGTGTTTTTGTGGGGTGTTGTGTGTGTGTGAGTGTGTTTTGGTGTGGGGTGTGTGTGGGTTTGTGAGTATGTGTGTGTGTGTGGGGTGTGTGTGTGGGTGTTTTGTGGGGTGTGTGTGTTGTGTGTGGTGTGGGGGTGTGTGTGTGTGTGGTGTGTGTGTGGTGTGTTGTGTGGGTGGGGTGTTTGTGTGTGTGTGTGTTGTGTGGTGAGGGTGTGGTGTTTTGTGTGGTGTGGTGAGGGTTGTGTGTGTGCTGTGTGTGTGTGTGTGTGGGGTGTGTGTGGTGTGTGTGGTGAGGGTGGGTGGGTGTGTTGTGTGTGTGTGTGTTTTGTGTGTGTGGTGAGGGTGGGTGTGTGTGTGTTTTGGTGTGTGGTGAAGGGTTGTGTGTGTGTGTGTGTGGGGTGGTGAGGGTGGGGTGTGTGTGTGTGTGTGGTGTGTGTGTGTGTGAGGGTGGGTTTTGTGTGTGTTTTGGGTGTGTGTGTGTGGGGTGGGTGTGTGTGTGTGTGGGTGTGTGTGTGTGTGTGTGTGTGTGTTTTGTGAGGGTGGGTGTGTGTGTGTGTGTGGGTGTGTGTGTGTGAGGGTGGGTGTGTGTGAGGGTGGGTGTGTGGTGGTGTGTGTGTGTGTGTGGTGGTGAGGGTTGTGTGTGTGGGTGGGGTGGTGTGTGTGTGGGGTGGTGTGGTGTGTGGGTGTGTGTGTGGTGAGGGTTGTGTGTGGGGCTGGTGTGTGTGTGTGTGTTTTGGGGTGGGGTGTGTGTGTGTGTGGGGGGTGGTGTGTGTGTGGTTTTGTGTTGTGTGTGTGTGTGTGTGTGTGGTGAGGGGGGGTGGTTTTGTGTGTGTTTTGGTGGGGTGTGTGTGTGGTGGGGGCGTGTGTGTGTGTGTGTGTGGGTGGGTGTGTGGTGAGGGTGGGTGTGTGTGTTGTGTGTGTGTGGTGGGGTGTGTGTGTGTGGGTGAGGGTGGGGTGGTGTGTGTGTGGGTGTGGGTGTGGTGAGGGTGGTGTGTTTTGTGTATTCATCTAGTTGTATTTTACAGGGCCTGAGCAACGCTGGTGGGCCCCCGTCTCCATATCAACATTTTTTTTTTCATTCATCCTTAGTGGTTAGTGTTGGGGAAAGCCACCACCCCGGAGAGCAGGTCACAAAACCCCGGCTAACACCCGGTACCCATTCACTGCTGGGTGGACAGGGGCTCGGGTTTAAGGAAACAACCCATCTGTTTCTCCGGCTCCGCCCGGGGATCGAACCGGGACTTTTCGGTTGTGAGCCAGCGTGCTACCCCCTACACTACGGAGTACCCTCTGTAGTGTACTGGTGTGTGTGTGTGTGTGTGTGTGTGTGTGTGTGTGGTGTGTGGCGTGTGTGTTGTGTGTGTGTGTGTGTGTGTGTGGTGTGTGTGTGTTGGGGTGTGTTGTGTGTGTGTGTGTGTTGTGTGGATGCTCAGCTAACCAAACCAATCACCACATTGTATTAGTATCATGACCCGAATCACCCAATCAGTGGCCACTACAGCACTGTCTGGCCGGGGAGGAGGCAGGGGGGGGGGGGGGGGCAGGAAAGGGTGCACAAGCAAGCCAATACTCACCTTGACAAACGCAGCGGCAGCCGTGTAGACGATAGGCAGCCGGTGTGAGGGCGGTGGGCGGCCCAGGCGATAGAAAGAGGGTGGGAGGGGCGGTGGGGAGGAGGTGAGGGATGGGTGGTAGCGGGGGACTGGCACCCACACCACCCCGTCCCCCGACCCCGCGTCACCCATGGGGGAGATGGTTAGGGAGTCGGTGGACGGAGGACGGGAGATTTGGGTGGAGGAGGGTGATGGTGGTGCCAGGCCGAAGGTGGAGATGGAGGTGAGGGAGGAGGGAGGTCGTGGAGGTAGGCCAGCTAGGAGGGAGGCTAGGGAGGCTAGGGAGGATAGGGAGGTGGATCGGGAGGGGTGGAGGGGGTGGGGAGGGGGAGGGGGGGGGGGGAGGGAGCGAGTGGTTGGGAGAAGAGGAGGAGGAGGAGAAGGAGAAGAAGGACATGATATTGACATAGAAGAAGAAGAAGATAATCTTAATAGCGTGGAGGAGGAGGAAGAAGGAGATAACGGAGGAGGAGGAGGAGAAGGAGGTGGAGATGAAGGAGGAGGAGGCGATGAAGGAGGAGGAGGAGAGAAAGGAGGAGGAGAAGAAGGAGGAGGAGATGAAGGAGGAGGAGGAGAAGGCGAGAGACCGGAAAGTTGCCGGAAATCATCGTCGCTGACCTCAAAGTACGGCAGGTCAGGGGTCACCGTGCCTGCGGAGGTCACGGACGGGGTCGGGGAAGGGGTCAGGGAGGGGGATGAGGGGAGGTCTTGAGGGGTGGGGGGTCTGTGGGTGGTGGGGTTGTGGGGGTCAAGGAGGTACACCATGTAGTAAGAGGAACCGAAGGAGAGGAGGGAGGAGGTGGAGGAGGAGGCGGAGAGGTCGGTGTTGGCGGTGGAGGAGCGAGAGAGGGAGGAGGAGGAGGAGGAGGAGGAGAAGGGGTATGGTGGAGGAAGGCGGGAGGGTGGATCGGGAGGAGGAGGAGGAGGAGGAGGATAGTGGAGGATAGAGGGAGCTGTCATGGCGCGTGGATTTTTAAATGGAGGAGGAGGAAGAGGAAGAGGAAGAGGAAGAGGAGGAGGAAGAGGAAGGAGAAGGAGGAGGAGGAGGAGGAAGACTATTCTCAGACAAGTTATTATTCAAGTCACTGTGAAACGAGTCCTTCTTGGAGGAATAGGAAGAGGAGGAGGAAGAAGAAGAGGAGGAGGAGGAGGAGGAGGAGGATGTCTGAGTGTCTGATGAGAGGGAGGAGTGGGAGGAAGACAAGGAGGAGGAAGAGGAAGAGGAAGAAGAATAGTAAACAGAACAATAAGACTCCGATCCACGATATAAACTGTAGGAGGAGGAGGAGAAAGAGGAGGAGGAGGAGGAGGAGGAGGAAGAGGAGGAGGGAGATGAATGGTAGTGAGGAGAGAGAGATCTGCAGGTACGGAGATGGGAGGGAGGAGGCCTGGAGGTAGGGAGAGGAGACAGTGATCTGGAGACATGACGGAGAAAAGCTGGAGGAGGAGAGGGTGTTTTGGAGGAATAAGGAGGAGGAGGAGGAGGAGGAGGAGGAGGAGGAAAGCGAGCCTGGAGGTAAGGAAAGGAAGAGGGAGTTTTGGAGGAATAAGGAGGAGGAGGAGGAGAGGGAAAGCGAGCCTGGAGGAAAGGAGAGGAAGAGGGTGTTTTGGAGGAATAAGGAGGAGGAGGAGGAGGAGGAGGAGGAGGAGGAGGTAAGCAGGGTGGCCACAGTACCAAATCTTTACTCACGTCCAGGTAATCCTTGAAGGTAATCGGTGGTTCTCTCTCCACTTCAGGCTCTGGTGGAAGAGGTGGAGACTCCCTGGCAGGCCGCTCCTCCACCTCCTGGGGCTGGTCGTCCTCCACGCCTCCCTCCACCTCCTCCCGCGGCGGTGACATGTCCTCCTGGTCTGACATAGTGCCTGGTGGGTCTCCTGTCGCCTCTGGGGCCCTCTGTTTGCCTGGGAGTCTGTGTTGTGGTCTGTGACTGGTGTAGAGGCTGTGTTGTGGTCTGTGGGTATCTGGGCGTCTGTGTTGTGGTCTGTGGTTGGTCTAGAGGCTGTGTTCTGGTCTGTGATTGGTCTAGAGGCTGTGTTCTGGTCTGTGATTGGTCTAGAGGCTGTGTTCTGGTCTGTGATTGGTCTAGAGGCTGTGTTCTGGTCTGTGCCTGGTGTAGAGGCTGTGTTGTGGTTTAGGGTTGGCTGTGAGTCTGTGTTCTGTGCTACAATTGTCTGTGAGGACTGTGACGCCTCCTTTCCTCCTCCTCCTCCTCCTTCACCACCTCCTTCCTCCTCTTCCTTGGCAGGGGTGACGGTAACCTCCGGCACTCTGGGGTTACTGGGTTGCGAGGAGGGGTTTGCACGGCTGGGACCTGGCTTGGGGTTACTCGGTCTCGGTACTGGGGAGGGGGAGTGGGTGGGTGCCTTCTTGACCTCTCTAGGGGGTGTGGGGTGGGGTTGAGGAGGTTCAGGGGTGTGTGAGGTTCGGGAGCAGCTAGGGGTGGGGTTAGTGTCGGGTCCCTCGGCGGCGGCACTCTCGGGTTCCTGTGGCACCTCAGAACTGGATTTTGATTTCTTCTTCTTCTTCTTCTCCTTTTTTTCTTCTTGTCCTTTTGTCCTTTTTGTCCTTTTTGTCCTTCTTCTCCTTCTTCTTCCTGTCCTGGCTGACCTTCTCGTTGATGGAGTTGCGTTTGTCCTCGAGGCGGAGGGTGTTCTGCCTGTGTGGTGGTAATGGAGGTCATGGAGGTCATGGAGGTAATGAAATGAGGTAGATAGGATGGAGGAGGGAAGGAAGGGAGAAGGAGGGAAGGAAGGAGGGAAGGGAAGGGAAGGAAGGAAGGGAGGGAAAGGGGAAGGGAAGGGAAGGAAGGGAAGGGAAGGAAGGGAAGGGAAGGGAAGGAGGGGGGAAGGGAAGGGGGAAGGGAAGGGAAGGAGGAGAGGGGGGGGAAAGGAAGGGAAGGAAGGGAAGGAAGGAAGGGAAGGGAAGGGAAGGGAAGGGAAGGGAAGGGAGGAGGGAGAGGGAAGGGAAGGAAGGGAAGGAGAGGAAGGGGAAAGGGGAGGGAAGGGAAGGGAAGGGAAGGGAAGGGAAGGCGAAGGAGGGAGAGGGAGGGAGGGAAAGGGAAGGAGAGGGAGGGAGGGAGGGAAGGAGAGGGAAGGGAAGAAGGGAAGGAAGGGAAGGAAGGGAGGGAAGGGAAGGAGGAGAGGGGAGGGAGGGAGAGGAGAAGGTGAGAGGAAGGGAAGGAGGAAGGGAAGGGAAGGAGGGGAGGGGAGGGAAGGAAGGGAAATGGAAGGAAGGGAAGGGAAGGGAAGGAGGGAGAGGGGAGGAGGGAAGGGAAGAGAGGGAAGGGAAGGAGGGAAGGGAGGGAAGGAATGGGAAATGGAAGGGAAGGAAAGAAGGAGGGAAGGAAGGAAGGAGGGAAGGGAAGGGACAATAATGCAATATCGGAGAGAGAGAGAGAGAGAGAGGAGAGAGAGAGAGAGAGAGAGAGAGAGAGAGAGAGAGAGAGAGAGAGAGAGAGATTGTATGAGTAAATAATAATGACAATAATTATTAAGAGAGAGAGAGAGAGAGAGAGAGAGAGAGAGAGAGAGAGAGAGAGAGAGAGAGAGAACAACCCATCACCCAACCAACAAACAAAGGCCTGTACCAAGAGTCATGAAGGTCCAGCGACGAACGACGAACGACCGAGGAAGGGTACCATAGACGACGGGATATTTTTTGGAACGAAGAGCAGCGGCGACGGAGAAGGTCGTCACGAAGACACGAGTCGCCGCTCTTCGCTCCAAAAAATATCCCTTATATGGTACCCTTCCTCGGTCGTTCGTTGCTCGACCTTCACCGTGACTCTTTGGCCGTATTCGTAGTCACATGCCATGATTGCTCGTGGTAATTGCTATGATTTTGTTCCATTTCTACTCAGTCAAAATTATTCACTTGATCTTGTATCAATCAATCAATCATTGGGGGCATACGCCGGGGGGCGCGTCGCCTCGCCCACCCTACGACGCCACTCCCGGGGGTCACCACGCGCGAGTTCCCATGCAGGCTCCTTTCCCATACCAAGCAGCTCTCGACAAGAAACATCAACTTGCCCCAGCCACGAGCCTTGTGGGCGCCCCCTTGGCCTCCTCCACGCCGGATTGTCTCTCACAGATACAACCCGATGGGAAGGATCGGTTTCGGGGTAGCGTGCCACATGCCCATATAGCCCAAGTTGGCGCTGACGGACTATGCAGGTAATAGGCCTCGATTCAGTCTCACGGTGCAATCGCTGATTTGACCCGTAATCATCCCAGCGATACCCCATGATTCTGCGAAGACACTTATTACCAAAGGCATTGATTCGTCTCTTCAAGTCACTATTTAGTGTCCATGTCTCACAACCATAGAGTAAGACAGGGATCACAAGCGACTTGAAGATCCGGATCTTTGTCCTCCTGCACAGGTACCGACAACGCCAAATACTCCCGCTGAGCGAGTCCATAACACCGTGGGCTATGCCAATCCGCCGTAAGACTTCTTGACGTGACCCGCCGTCATTATGTACTGCGCTACCAAAGTATGTAAAACTTTCCAAGATCTCAATGTCCTCGCCACAAACGCATGAACAGACTGTACTGCTTCATCTAGAAGTCTCCAAACACCTGGACCTTGGTCTTGAGCCAGGAGACCTCAGTCCCAAAGGCTTTGCCTCCTCGTGCAGCGCCTCGAGAAACCATCACCAGGACCTCCAGCGACTCAGCAAAGATTACTGCATCATCGGCAAAAACAAGATCAGTGATCTTGGTGTTGCCGACGATGCTCCCCAATCACTTTGATCTACAACCTTGTCCAATACCCAGTCCATACAAGCGTTGAAAAGTGATGGGGCAAGGACGCAACCCTTGCCTCACTCCTGTATTCACAGGAAAGAAGCTGGATACACCTGCCCCACACTTCACAGCACTCTCAGTCCCAGAATACAGACCAGTTATCAAACCAATAGTCCTTGCAGGAATCCCTCGAAGTCGCAGAAGATCCCAGAGTGACTCACGATGCACTGAGTCAAACGCCTTCTTGAGATCAACATAGGCTGCAAGCATCCCCTGTCGAAACTCACGTCGGCGTTCCACCAGGACACGAAGCGCTAGGATACGGTCCGTTGTTGACTTACCAGGCGTGAACCCAGACTGCTGAGGTCTCTGATGCTTCATCAGATGACTGCGAATCCGTGTCAGCAATAGATGGGCAAGCACCTTGCCTGGCACGCTGAGCAGTGTAATACCGCGGTAATTGTTGCAGTCCTGACGGTCCCCTTTCCCTTTCCAGATAGGGACGACCAGCCCCCTTTTCCAGTCAGGAGGAATGGTACCTGATTGCCACACGGCAGTCAGGACAGCATGCAACCCGCGGATCATGGCCTCGCCCCCAGCTTTGAGGAGCTCCGCACTGATATTACAAACACCAGCTGCCTTTCCACCCCTCAACTTTGCTACAGCCTCTCTGACTTCGTCATGAGAGGGTGCGGTTTCGTCAATGGGAGGATCGGCATCCACTGCCTGTAACCCAGTGGTGTGAAGCTTGTAGCTGCCATGGAAAGTAGTAGAGCAATCATACAGTACTCCTATTGTAATCACAACAGAGCTGGCATGACATATTGATTTAATTAGGACAAGACAACAAGTGAACAATGACCACGTACAATGATGGTATGTGACTACGAATACGGGCATTGCTACGGGCCTGTCACACTCAGTAGCACTAACCTAACTTGATCGATGGCCTGACTTAACCTCTCAAGCTCGAGGTCAGGTGAGTCCCCGCGATGCTGTTGTCGTCGCCCGTTTTCTCCCGGCACAATATTATGAAGGTTGTTGTTGTTGTAGTTGGCAAAGTTGACCTTCCTTGACCCGGATGACTTGATGTCCAGGTCCTTGACTAGGGCACTCAGCGTCTCCCCGAGTGGCCTGCGGGAGGTCACAGGGTCACCGTGGGTCGTACAAGGTCAAGTGTGGGCTTACCTTAGTTTCATTTTTTATAGTTAGCACACAAGGGAATTCTAATGTATTACTATTATCATTATTATCATTATTATTGCTATTATTATTATTATTACTATTATTATTATTATTATTATCATTGCTATTATTATTATTATTACTATTATTATTATTATTATTATCATTGCTATTATTATTATTATTACTATTATTATTATTAGTATTATTATCATTATTATTTGCCACATCACAACAACAAAGTCCATTTTCTTTACCCTACCATCACAGCTGCTCCTTCCTTGTGCTGGACTGCTTCCTGGAGGAGGAGGAGGAGGAGGAGGAGGAGGAGGAGGAGGAGGAGGAGGAGGAGGAGGAGGAAGGAAGGGGAGGAGGAGGAGGAGGAGGAGGAGGAGGAGGAGGAGGAGGAGGAGGAAATGTGTGTGTGTGTGTGTTACAGTGTTAGAATAAGGTATGTACGTAAAGTCCCTCTCTTCAACCCTAAATACACACATACACACACACACACATACACACACACACACACACACACACACACACACACACACACACACACACACACACACACACACACACACACACGCACGCACACACACACACACACACAGTTACAAAAAGCAGTTCCTTAAAATATATTTGGGATACAAAATAATCAAAGTAACAATTGTTTCCTAACCATCAAGTGTTATTTCCTTATTGTCTAAGCCTAAAAAGTAATCTTGGTTTCAGCCTAAAAAGTAATCTTGGTTTCAGCCTAAAAAGTAATCTTGCTTTCAGCCTAAAAAGTAATTTTGGTTTAAGCCTAAAAAGTAATCTTGGTTTCAGCCTAAAAAGTAATCTTGGTTTCAGCCTAAAAAGTAATCTTGGTTTCAGCCTAAAAAGTAATCTTGCTTTCAGCCTAAAAAGTAATCTTGGTTTCAGCCTAAAAAGTAATCTTGCTTTCAGCCTAAAAAGTAATCTTGCTTTCAGCCTAAAAAGTAATCTTGCTTTCAGCCTAAAAAGTAATCTTGCTTTCAGCCTAAAAAATAATCTTGCTTTCAGCCTAAAAAGTAATCTTGCTTTCAGCCTAAAAAGTAATATCGGTTTCAGCCTAAAAAGTAATATTAGTTTCAGCCTAAAAAGTAATATTAGTTTCAGCCTAAAAAGTAATCTTGCTTTCAGCCTAAAAAGTAATATCGGTTTCAGCCTAAAAAGTAATCTTGCTTTCAGCCTAAAAAGTAATATCGGTTTCAGCCTAAAAAGTAATATTAGTTTCAGCCTAAAAAGTAATCTTGGTTTCAGCCTAAAAAGTAATATCGGTTTCAGCCTAAAAAGTAATATCGGTTTCAGCCTAAAAAGTAATATCGGTTTCAGCCTAAAAAGTAATATTAGTTTCAGCCTAAAAAGTAATATTAGTTTCAGCCTAAAAAGTAATCTTGGTTCTTTTCCTTCAAACTTTGCTGATGATGATGATGCTGCTGCTGCTGCTGCTGCTGCAGTATTGATGAAACTTCCTTATTTCCAATGGAGAAACGGGTGAATTTGCACATAAGAAAATAAGGAAGCTACAAGAGGCCGCGAGACCTACACGAGGTAGTTCCTGTTACTTAACACTACCTACATCCACCTTTCATCCCCATCCATAACACTGTCCAGCCTCCCTTTAAAGCTCCCTAATGACTCCACACCAACTACCCAACGACTGAGTCCATGCCAATCATTTACCACCCTATTTGTGAACCAGTTTCTCCATTCATAGCAGAAGGAAAACACGAAGGTATCATCACACTTAACAAGCAATTACACTGACGTTAAACCAGAACAACCACGAAGCATGTAATTGGCCAATCCTTTGTGATAAAAAAAAAAAAAAAAAAAAAAAAAAAAAAATAATAATAATAATATAATAATAATAATAATAATAATAAATAAAAATAAAATAAAATAAAAATAATTATAATAATAATAATAATAATAATAAGCGAGTCGTTTTACAGCTTTACCATTAAATTCTGAATCACCTTTATGAATCAGCGTCAAATATAGCCAGGCATCTCTCTCTCTCTCTCTCTCTCTCTCTCTCTCTCTCTCTCTCTCTCTCTCTCTCTCTCTCTCTCTCTCTCTCTCTCTCTCTCTCCTTGGCAGCCCCTTTACACTGCAGTCTATCCTGGCGGCAGCGTTTAACAGTAACGACAATAATAACAATAAGGAAATAACACTTTACTAGTCAAATAATATAACATAAAAAAACATAACCCCTTCACGCCCAGATCTTTCCTTGGCTATATAAAATGGTCTGTTGTCAGCCATACAATCACGAAAAGTCACTGAATATACCAAATGAGTTAGTGGACAAGGATACTAAACAGGTCATAGCTATAAAATATTGCTTATAGTCACTACAAATCGTCTAATGGCACCCAAATTACAATGGAAATTACGTTCTGGGCCTCAAGGAGTTAACTATTTCAGTGAATTTCTTGTGTGGAGGATCTAGTGATATATATTCCAGCACTGAACTGAACCCCTTGAGACCCAGAACGTAATTTCCATTGTAATTTGGGTACCATAAGACGATTTTCATGACTATAAGCAATATTTTATAGCTATGACCTGTTTAGTATCCTTGTCCACTAACTCATTTGGTATATTCAGTGACTTTTCGTTATTTTATGGCTAACAACAGACCATTTGTAGTGACTATAAGCAATATTTTATAGCTATGACCTGTTTAGTATCCTTGTCCACTAGCTGATTTGGTATATTCAGTGACTTTTCGTTATTTTATGGCTAACAACAGACCATTTGTAGTGACTATAAGCAATATTTTATAGCTATGACCTGTTTAGTATCCTTGTCCACTAGCTGATTTGGTATATTCAGTGACTTTTCGTTATTTTATGGCTAACAACAGACCATTTCATATAGCCAAGGAAAGGTCTGGGTGTGAAGGGGTTAAAGAACAGTCTGATTATCTGAGGTCATCTGAGGTCATGTGAGGTGAGATCAGGTCATGAGGTCATAATTTTTGTGTTCCTGAGTATTATATAAAACTGTGAAGCAGAAATACTGTCAAATCAAAACAGAAATAAAGATACTGAGTTTAAAATAGTCAAAAAATGAGTTGTGTATTGAGTTACTCTCTCTCTCTCTCTCTCTCTCCTCTCTCTCTTCTCTCTCCCCTCTCTCTCTCTCTCTCTCTCTCTCTCTCTCTCTCTCTCTCTCTCTCTCTCTCTCTCTCTCTCTCTCTCTCTCTCTCTCTCTCTCTAAATAAACTTGCCTTTATAAGTAAATATACAGCTTCACAAATAACTTCTAAATCCATTTCTTTTACTAAATGACTAATAAATATTTTTGAAACACACACACCCACACCCACACCCACACACTCACCCACACACACACCCCCACACACCCACTCACCCACACCCACACCTAACACACACCCACACCCACCCACCCACACACCCCCACAACCACACCCACCCACACTCACACACCCACACACACCCACCCACACACACACACCCACACACACACACAACACCCACGTAATATCCTTCCTTACAAGTCTATATATATCCTTTAACAAAAAACCTAATCATTTCTAAATACTTCTAGATAACTATTTCTCCACTGAGTTTGCTAGTGTGTGTATTAAGCTATCAGAAACATATATGGCTACTGTGTGTCTGTATGTCTGTATGTTTGTCTATATTCTCAGTGCTAGACTCTCTCTCTCTCTCTCTCTCTCTCTCTCTCTCTCTCTCTCTCTCTCTCTCTCTCTCTCTCTCTCTCTCTCTCTCTCTTCTAGCCTTTACAAAATATGCATCCGTGAATTTGTTTGTTGTCATATTGGACTACTAAAATTTTCTTCTTAGTACTGTGTGTGTGTGTGTGTGTGTGTGTGTGTGTGTTGTGTGTGTGTGTGTGTGTGGAGTGAGAAGGCTAGTGTGGAGGAGGAGGAAAAGGCTGAGAAGGACGAGGAGGGAAGGAGGAGGAGGAGGAGGAGGAGGAAGATAGCGGGTCCATCCCAGAGACTTGCAGGGAGGCCAACATGGGAGAGAGCATCTGTCCTAGGGGCCTGCACACACACACACACACACACACACACAACACACACACACACACACCACAGACAGGAGAGTTAGTAATATTATTCATTTCAAACACACAAAGTTTTCAGTTCATGCTAATAAGTTTTTACGTGTTTTTTTTTTTCTTTTGTGTTTTGAAAGACGAAAATTTATTACAAAGACAATCTGTTTGACCTTTGTTGACCTTAATTGCTGACCTTGTGTGACTGTGTTTGGTGTCTTTGTTGTGTGTGTGTTGTGTGTGTGTGTGTGTGTGTGTGTGTGTGTGTGTGTGTGTGTGTGTGTGTGTGTGTGTGTTGCAGCGGCATAAACTGATCACTTTTTGTTTGTTATATTACACACAGACAATAAAACCTTTGCTCCTGTGTATTCATCTAGTTGTATTCATCTAGTTGTTGTATTTTACAGGGCCTGAGCAACGCTCATGTGGCCCCGTCTCCATATCAACATTTTTATCATTCCTGCTTAGTGGTTAGTGTTGGGGGAAGCCACCACCCCGGGAGGCGGGTCACAAACCCCTGCTAACACCCGGTACCCATTCACTGCTGGGTGGACAGGGGCTCGGGTTTTAAGGAAACAGCCCATATGTTTCCGCTCCGCCCGGGGATCGAACCCGGGACTTCTCGGTTGTGAACCGAGCGTGCTATCCCTTACACTACGGAGTACCCAGTGTGTGTGTGTGTGTGTGTGTGTGTGTGTGTGTGTGTGTGTGTGTGTGTGTACCCAAAGTGTGTGTACCCAGAGTGTGTGTGTGTGTGTGTGTGTGTGGTGTGTATTTGAAAAGTGGATTTTTTTAGACAAGTAGGTTTGCAGTCCTCTCTCTCTCTCTCTCTCCTCTCTCTCTCTCTCTCTCTCTCTTTGTATGTGAGACCCAAAACACACACACACAAGAGCAAAGGTTTTACGTACACAAAATGTCAAAAATCATTATCAACATCATGCAACACACACACACACACACACATCTATATACTTATATGACATACACACTTGTTAGTATGTAAGTATGTAAAGACTACTTGCAGAGGGCTTGTACAATTAATTAAAACTAGCAAAACTTATAAACTTGAAGAAATACAAAAGTTTACACGCGTAACACTTCTAATATCGGCCGCTCAATGAAAAAAAAGGCCATCATTCCAGATCAACGCCGAACTCACTTGGGTGGACGAAACCATTATTTTCTGGTGAGTTTTGATGCGTTTTGAGAATTAATCTGCTAACCGTTTCTGTCGCAATTTTTTTTTTTTTTTTTTTTTTTTTTTTTTTTTTTAGGTAGGTAAATTTTTTTTTTTTTTCGGGTAAGGTGAATTTTTTTTTTTTTTAGGAAAAGGTGAATTTTTTTTTTTTTTTTTTTAGGTAAAGGTGAATTTTTTTTTTTTTTTTTAGGTAAAGGTGAATTTTTTTTTTTTTTTTTAGGTAAAGGTGAATTTTTTTTTTTTTTTTTTTTTAGGTAAAGGTTAGGTTAGGTTCCATTATTGTATTTTTTTTTCTGAAAAAAAAAAAAAAAAAAAAAAAAAAAAATTGCGACATAAACAGTTAGCAGATTAAAGGTAGACTCACACTGGGCGTATTTGGCCTCACGTGTGGCTACGGAGGGGTTATTTTGGAATACGCGGAAAATCAGGTTTGAACGTTTTTGAACTTATTTTTTCTTTTTTGAAAAATTCTAAAATTGTTCCACATTTGGTTTACTTAAGAAAATACCTTAATTCAAAACATCAAAACTGGCCAGAAAAAAAATAGTTTCGTCCACCAAAAGGAAGTTTGGTGTTCATCTGGAAATTTACCGAAAACAAATAACTGAATCTTGATGAAAAACTGAAACTTGTCAAATAATCAAACTTTTACCTAGAAACAAAATAGAACATTAGTCAATAAAAATCTGAAGCAAAATACCAAAAATAGTAATACTGATGATAAAAAATTGAAACACACACACCACACACACAATGACCTACCGTAGACAACACTATAGTCGCCAGTCACTCGCCACTGCACTAATGTCGGCCTTAACACTATATTACGAATTATAGCATCACTACAGCCTTGTATGTGCCACTGAAGACATGTAGTGTGATGTACATAATATAAACTACTGTGCATGTCTCTACAGTGGCACATACAAGGCT
>JACEEZ010011281.1:97500-115018 GCA_016584305.1 Chionoecetes opilio
GAAGAGTTGGTAGGGCACCTGTGACTCCCCAAGCTCCTCCACGCGGTCTGGATCCCCGAGGATGGTCCCGCCCTGGGTGAGGACAATGATGATGATGATGATGATGATGATGATAATAATGATAATGATAATGATAATAATAATAATAATAATAATAATGATAATGATAATAATAATAATAATAATGATAATGATAATGATAATGATAATGATAATAATAATGATGATAATGATAATGATAATGATAATAATGATAATGATAATGATAATAATAATGATGATAATGATAATGATAATGATAATAATGATAATGATAATGATAATAATAATGATAATGATAATGATAATAATGATAATGATAATGATAATAATAATAATGATAATGATAATAATAATAATAATAATGATAATGATAATGATAATGATAAAATAATAATAATAATAATGATAATGATAATAATAATAATAATAATGATAATGATAATGATAATAATAATAATGATAATGATAATGATAATAATAATGATAATATAATGATAATGATAATAATAATGATAATAATAATAATAATGATAATGATAATGATAATAATAATAATGATAATGATAATGATAATGATAATAATAATAATAATGATAATGATAATGATAATAATAATAATAATAATAAATAATAATGATAATAATAATAATGAATAATAATGCTAGATCTGATAATAATAATATGCATAATATAATAAAAAATAAATAAAATAAAAAAATAATATGATAATAATAATAATAATAATAATAAAAATAATGATAATGATAATAATAATAATAAAATAATAAATAATGTATAATCTAATAATCTGCTAATAATGGCTACATAATAATAATATACAATAATAATATAGTAATGATCATATAATTGCTAATAATAATATAATAAAATGATAATAAATAATAATTCATAATGATAATATATAAATCATGATAATAATAATATAATTGACTAATATGATAATGTAATCACATAATAATAATAAAAATGATTTGAATGATAATATAATAATAATATGATAATAAAAAAATAATAATCATAGCTAATGATAATTATTATAATAATATAATGTATACTAAAATAAAATCAAGAATAATTTTAATAAAATAATAATTAAATTCACTAATCACAAAAATATACAACAATGATATCTACGCTATGCATAGCCGTGTGTCTGTCTGCTGTTTGGTTAGCCAAAATATATTAACAAAAAAAACAAAAAAAAAATATATATACTATATATGGAAAAAGAAGAAAAAAAAATCCATATATATAAAAAATAAAAAAACATTAAAAATATATACATCAAGTCTAGGCGTCCAGCCTCTGGCCCCTTTGCTTTTGGGTCAGTTCTTGCGGCTGGAACGTGACAGCGAGCCACGTTCCAGCCAATTAACTCATTACGCTAATTACTCATTAAGGGCTTGTTCTACGCAAAAAGTTTGTTTCACAGACCCCCATTGATTTTGACAGCACTACTTACATGTCAAATTTCAGCTTAATAGGACAATATTTAGGAGTAGTTATTAACTTTTTGGCTTAAACTTGGTTCCACAGGTCTTATGGTAAGCAGCAGGGGGGAGATGCTGAGAAGTGCCATAGAGGTAAGGCGAAAAGAGCGCCTTACCCGTCTTCAGGCGCTTTTGTAACGGCCCGGCTAAGGCACTGACTAAAGCCCATGTACAGTCGAAAGTTCAGGCGCTTTTGCACTGCCTTACACCTCCAAAGCCTATGGCGTGGGCGTGGTCCGAGAATCCTACTAGCCAATCACGTTGCCTATCTGAGCACTGCTTAGGCAGCTTCGACCAATCACAAGGCTTGAACACGTCTCTGCTGAAGCAAGGAATGTTGTCCCTCCCTCCCTAACCAAGCACTTATGGCAAGGACACACCGCTCTCCCCCGCCAAAAGCTGTTTCATCACAAGTTTGACGTTCAACGCAGGTTTTGACCACTTACATATTTTTGCATTAGGACGTGCCATACACCATGATAATCGTTAAGGTGTGCCGATTCCGGGACAGTGAGTGAAAATTTAATGCAAGCAACATTCCAGGAATAAGGAGAAGATGAATAAAAAAAGGTGAAAAAAAGTTTATACACGATTTCATTTTGCTCTCATTATCTTATTATAGGTATAATTTACTGCAATTTTTATACATTCATGATATGCACTAATGTCTCGTGAAGATGATGGTATGTTCAGCTGTCCTAAATATCATCTGGTAGTATGATAATACCGTATAATAGTACAACATTTTAGTGCGGGCGGAGCACCTGCCGCCCGCCGCCCGCCGCCCGCCCCTAACCAACACACAACACAACATTTCTTATCACCAGCATATAACACCCTATAATACCGCATTAGTCTTGCACGATCAATTCATACACACCTTGCAACACTATTAATACGTAAACACCAATTGTTTACGTTGTAGGAACTGAAACAAGGCTGTTTTTTGCTTTATAAACAGAAGATGAATGTCTGTCAAAGGCCCACAGCAGCTCACTAAGTCAGGGTCTGACCATGCCTTAGTTTTCAGCGCCTTTAGCGGTGCCACTAAGGCAGCAATCTCGACTGAGCATTGCGGTGGGAGGGCGTTTCGCCTTACCACAGGCGCCCTAGTGGATAGGGCGCCCTAGCTCACTCTCAGCATCTGGCCCCAGGTCGCTTCGCTCGCTGCCAATTAATAAAAAACAATAAGTTGCAAAAAACCCCAGTAGTGATGCTATAATTCATAATATATGGCGCCTGGCGACGTTAGTGCAGGTGGCAACTTAAGTGTTATCTACGGTAGTATCCTTGTCCACTTGCTAATTAGGTATATTAAGTTAGTTTTCGTAATTTCATGGCTAACAACAGACCATTGTATACAGCAAGCTATCTGGGCGTGAAGGGGTTAATGGTGAAATGATGACCAGAATAATGACGGTCAGAGTAATAATAATGATATAATGTTACCTATAATAGCGGCAATGATGCAATAATGATGAGTGTTGTTATTACGATGATAACAATGAAAGCAAGAAAAAAAAGGTGATCTTGATGGTATTGATGAAACAATGAATGCGAGTATATACTTCTCTCTCTCTCTCTCTCTCTCTCTCTCTCCTCTCTCTCTCTCTCTCTCTCTCTCGTCGCCTCCCTCCCCCTCTCCCTCTTCCTCTCACCCCCACCTCTATCTACCACCCAATCATCTCTCTCTCTCTCTCTCTCTCTCTCTCTCTCTCTCTCTCTCTCTCTTCTCTCTCTCTCTCATTCAAATTGTTAGAAACTAATGGTGCTTTGTAAGAACACGAGAGAGAGAGAGAGAGAGAGAGAGAGAGAGAGAGAGAGAAGAGAGAGAGAATCTTTAAAAGGTGTGAGGGAGATGCCAGACCTTGTTACCATCAAGCCTGCCAGACTCTCTCTCTCTCTCTCTCTCTCTCTCTCTCTCTCTTTATATATATAATATTATATATTAAAATTGCTGTGGTCAGAGACTGAGAGAGAACAAGAGAAACCGAGAGCGAGAAATCGAGAGAGAGAGAGAGAGAGAGAGAGAGAGAGAGAGAGAGAGAGAGAGAGAGAGAGAGAGAGAGAGAGAGAGAGAGAGAGAGAGAGAGAGAGGACGCCTACACTGGCCCTACAGTGACTATATTTAACCATTGTGTGTGTGTGTGTGTGTGTGTGTGTGTGTGTGTGTGTGTGTGTGTGTGCGTGCGCTAGATACTGCAAACGCACAGCTGATGTCACGGCGCTGTGGGCATCGCGGTGTCCCGGGGGGTTAGAGACACGGGGGACTGGATTTGGTTTTTTTTTTTACGTGTGAGCCTGTAGCGCCTGTATAAGCTGTGGTCTTGCTTCTCTGCGTCTTTATTTCCTTTCCTTAAGGGCTCGGGGCTGCACATTCTGGAGGGCTGTGATGGTTGGCCCTCGCCCGTGGTGGCGCAGGCTGGATTTTTGAAGTGACACCTGTGATGGTTTAATCTGAGGCTGGTGCTGCCCCCTGGTGCCCCCTGCCGCACTTGTAACTGTGTGTGTGTATATATATATAGGTGTGTGTGTGTGTATGTATATATATATGTGTGTGTGTGACTGTGTGTGTGTGTGTGTGTATATATATGTGTGTGTGTGTATATGTGTATATGTGTGTGTGTGTGTATATGTGTGTGTGTATATATATGTGTGTGTGTGTGTGTGTGTGTGTGTGTGTGTGTGTGTGTGTGTGTGTGTGTGTGTGTGTGTGTGTGTGTGTGTGTAGTCGCAGTCGAAGGTGAGATTGATGGGCAGCATGCGGGTATCTTCGGCCACTCCACGATGGAAGAAACAGTTACTCCTAGCTGGACTTGAACTCGCGACCGTTTGCTCACCACTATCCGGTTCGAATCCTCCGACCACCGCATTAAAGATGGCCGATAGCTCACGGGGGGACTCGAACTCGCGACCTCGAGCTCCCCACTCCAAGACGCTAACCACTCGGCCACCGCCTCACCCAGGGTTGTGGCGGGGGAACATCTTAAAAATTATATTGCGATAGTATTTTCTTGCCCTTCTGTACTGTCTTGGCCGAGTAGCGAAGGAGGGACAGTGTGGGGGGCGGGGGGGGGGGCAGCGGGGGGGCACTTCCTGGGTGAACGGCCGGGGGGAGGGAGGGAGGGAGGGGGGAGGGGGGGGGGGGAGAAAAAGGGGGGTGAAATCATACATCTCAGGATACATATTTTAGAAAGAATACTGAGAGAGAGAGAGAGAGAGGAGAGAGAGAGAGAGAGGAGAGAGAGAGAGAGAGAGAGAGGAGAGAGAGAGAGAGAGAGAGAGAGAGAGAGAGAGAGAGAGAGAGAGAGAGAGAGAAAGAGACATAACATAAGAAAATAAGGATGCTACAAGGAGAGAGAGAGAGAGAGAGAGAGAGAGAGAGAGAGAGAGAGAGAGAGAGAGAGAGAGAGAGAGAGAGAGAGAGAGAGAGAGAGAGAGAGAATCACACGTACATACATACCGTGTGCATATGTGTGTGCGTAAGTTTTGTACGTACATGTATATATAGGCTATATACCTTACCTGAGAGAGAGAGAGAGAGAGAGAGAGAGAGAGAGAGAGAGAGAGAGAGAGAGAGAGAGAGAGAGAGAGAGAGAGAGGGGAGAGAGAAGAATTACACGCATATACAAAACATGTGTGGGTAAATATAAGGACATTTCAGCCACTACTACACGTGTACAAATGTCTTACCTGAGAGAAAGAGAGAGAGACGGTAGTGCCCCGGTGAGCTTCTGGCCGGCACTGCGCCCTGGCCCTCTCTCTCTCTCTCTCTCTCTCTCTCTCTCTCTCTCTCTCTCTCTCTCTCTCTCTCTCTGGCACGTTCTCTCTCACACACATTTTAACTTCAGCTCAACTAATGTAATCTTTCCCTCTACTCTCGTCCATTATTTGTCTCTTAGTATCACACAAACTCAACCTTTCACCAGACACTCCCAATGCTGTCTGTGTGAAGAGGGACGACAACAGCCCGGCAGCCCTACACGTGGTGGTTCCTGCAGTATTGACGGCTACACCAAATTGATTTGTTGATGGTGATGGCCTCCCATTACAAAAGTGATGGCCCCCCCCCCCGGCCCTGGCTGGGGTATTCTGTACCAGTAAGACGCCTTAATCGGCGAGGGACGAGTGAGCCTGTAGAAACCCGCCGCACGTGCGCACGTGCGGCGTCACCCGGAGTTTGACCTGTGTGACATTGCTAGGTGTGTGGTCTCAAACCACACACCAAATTTCAACTTAGTCGTTACGGCCGTTTCTCAGCTATAGCAAGATAACGTTGTCTGACACCCCTCACGCGGCATGCTGACCCCTCACATGAGACAAAACATGTCAAGCACAAATAGGGATTGAATGGGGCTATCAGATGGCCAAGACCGCTTGTCAATCGGAAGCTGGATTCCAAAGATAGAAGCTCCTGAAAAGCGTGACGGTCGGGCCGGGCAGAGCCGGGCCGGGTCGGCCGCTTAAGTGAGAAAAATTCCGTATCCACCGAGGACTCACGAGCGCTTCGCGCTCGCTCGTAATAATGCTCTAAACCCACCACTGATCGGATCTTAGAATATGCCCTCATACCCTTCTGTGTGGCATCAGAATGGCCCCGCTTGCCTAGTGCCCCCCATTGATAGATACCAGCCAGCCACGCCACTGCTAACAAAACAATCCAGTCCTTTAACAACCCACAAACTACTCAGCAAAAACAGAAATAAAAATAAGATGATATCCTGCCCTCAATCCTCTGCGACGCTGTTAACGACTTCGAAGCACTAACGAACCCTATCAATATAAGCTATAAAATCATACAACAAAACTATACCCGCACTATTACTAACTCACATTTACTAACATTTAAGACTTAGATAACGTTACAGGTTAAGAATTATTGGTCAAAGGTCAACAGGTCAGGGCGTGGGAAGGAAATAAGGGAAAGGTTTAGTGTTTCGAAGCAGTGTTGAGCAGAGTTGAGCTGCTTGAGCTGCTTGAGTATTCCGGTACCGAGCGACAGTCGAGGGCGCGCTAGCTATCAGGCAGGGTGTGTGTGCAGGGCAGCTGGGAGGAGGAAATACGTGTGTGCAGGGCAGGCAGCTGGGAGGAGGAAGCAGGGTGTATGTGCAGGCAGCTGGGAGGAGGAAATACGTGTGCAGGCAGCTGGGAGGAGGAAGAGGATGATTTTTGAACGAACAACGCTTTATTTTGTTGTTTTCTTCATATTTCTGGAGCGTGAGGTAATAGAGAGAGAAAGGGAGAAGAGAGAGAGGAATGAGTGGGCAGTGGCGGGTCAGGGGGAGGCCACGGCAACCCCTGACATCTTATTAGCCACCCAGATCTAAGTCAGGTCTAATGAAAATTCAACTATTTCTTTTAATGGCTGTGCCCTGGCCACCCCACACTGGATCTGTGTCCAGCTTGGGCCACCCATATCATCATGTCCTGACACACCACACCCACACCCACACCCACACCCACACCCACACACCCACACACACACACACACATTAGGGTGATCCACCAAAGCATATTTTTCTACTTTTATTCCTCCACAAGGTTATTTTTTGTCCATTACCCCTAGGTTACAAGCCTATGAAATTTCACGGCGATAAAACTTAATTTAGAGGTCGCCCCATCATCTCGCTTTCTATCATAGGATTTAACCCGGAAAATATCACATACCCGAATTGGAGCACTTCCCGACATCACAGACCCAAATGGTGGTGATTTCTGAATTCTCCGGGGTTGGTGTGATAAGATAGGATTGCTATGGCAGCCCCATAGTCAGGCAGCCCCATAGACCACATTTTATCAACTATAAACTGATATACAGCTGTCTGAATGCTGAATCTCATTATTTGGTTTTCATACCGTAAATTAGGGGTAGGCCTACCCTGGTTAGGGTACTTCTAATAGAGATAGAACAAAATGGTTTGCATTTTTGAACTCAGAAGGGTCGATTTACACATAGAAATGCTTTCATATTTCATTTATTTACTAAAACCTGCAAAATATGACAAAATTTCAATTTCTCTATTTTCCTAGAGAAAAACAATTTTTTTGGCAATATTTTGTGAATTGTCAATAAATCAGTGTCGATGAAACCACTTCTATGTGTAAATCGACCCTTCTGAGTTCAAAAATGCGAACCATTTTGCTTTATCTCTACTAGAAGTACCCTAACCAGGGTAGGCCTACCCCTAAAATTTACTGTGAAAACCAAATAATGAAATTAGCATTCAGACAGCTGCATATCAGTTTATAGTTGATAAAATGTGGTCTATGGAGTTACCAACCCCGGAGAATTCAGAAATCAACACCATTTGGGTCTGTAATGTCGGGAAGTGTTCCAATTCGGGTATGTGATATTTTCCGGGTTAAATCCTATGATAGAAAGCGAGATGATGGGGCGACCTCTAAATATCATTGTATCGCCATGAAATTTTGTACACAAGGAGAGGAATGCAACACGAAAAAAAGCAGTGGTGTGGAGAAAGGACCAGTGCACTTTGAAATTGTACCCCCTCTTCTTGGACCAAGGGGCCTAACACACAGTATATACTCACCGGTCGACAGGACTCTATTCCCCCTGCGCCAAAGAAGTATTCTCGCCCGTATGCCACGATGCCTGTATGCCAAATGCCCTCTATCTCCTTGCCTGTAAAGGGTGAAAGGCCATGGTTAATAATGAGAGAGAGAGAGAGAGAGAGAGAGAGAGAGAGAGAGAGAGAGAAGAGAGAGAGAGAGAGAGAGAGAGAGAGAGAGAGAGAGAGAGGAGAGAGAGGAGGAGAGAGAAGATAAGATAAGATTTTCATCCTATCTAGACACTTTGCAAGTACCAACTACAAGGTTATTGACTATACAAAGCGCCGCCACGTCAGCACGAACTAGGCGGACTCGAACAGCTGACCGAATGCACAGGGACGCTGCACATTGCAAACTCACGTCTCTACCAACCTTGCCACCCTGACGGGCAGAGAGAGAGAGAGAGAGAGAGAGAGAGAGAGAGAGAGAGAGAGAGAGAGAGAGAGAGAGAAATGAACATAAGAAAATAAGGAAGCTACAAGAGGCTGTGAGACCTACACGAGGTAGTTCCTGTTACTTAACACTACCTACATCCACCTTTCATCCCCATCCATGAATTTATCCAGCCTCCTTTTAAAGCTCCCTAATGACTCCGCACTAACTACCTGTCTACTGAGTCCATGCCAATCATCACCACCCTATTTGTGAACCAGTTTCTCCCTATTTCTTTTTTAAATTGCGCTTTTCCAGCTTGAATCCGTGACTTCTTGTTCTACCCTGGTTAACCCCTTGAGACCCAGAACGTAATTTCCATTGTAATTTGGGTACCATTAGACGAAAATTTAGTGAATATAAGCAACATTTTATAGCTATGACCTGTTTAGTATCCTTGTTCACTAACTAATTTGGTATATTCAGTTACTTTTCGTAATTTTATGGCTAACAACAGACAATTTTTTATATAGCCAAGGAAAGATCTGGGTCTCAAGTTGTTAATAGCCGTATATACCTTACTCATATACCTTCAGAATAATACTTATATACCTACTTTTTATCGCCTCTACCACTATCATTATGCTCTCTCTCTCTCTCTCTCTCTCTCCCTATCTATCTATCTCTTTCTGTCTCAGTCTCCCCTTCTACTACAACGTTTTCTATGGCCCTCCTCCCAGCCAGCCACCCTTGGATTCGTCAACTAACCGACCATTTCTTCGCTCCAAAACACACACGAAGGAAAATAGTAGAAATAACTAAGGTGTTTTTAAAGCAGGCCTGGGAAAAAAGATTGCGTGGGAATGTAGAAGACGTATAGGAGGGTAGTTGATAGGAGGGACTTATGGCTATATATACTGCCCTGTTGTGCCCCTCTCTCCCCCCAGGTGGCAGGGAACGAAACGGCTACACAGGGGCAAAGAAGGAAGATATGTGTCAAGTTCGACCCCGAGCTTGACAGACGACCTACAAAGCGATAAGCAGAAGAGGTCACAAGAAGAAGATGATACCACCCTATTTCCCTACTTCCTACGTGGCAGAGACCGACATGTAGGGTGAAGATGGAGAGTTTAGGGTGAGGGGCGAGGGTTATAGACAGGAGGGGCCGGTGGGGAGGCATCTAAGTGAGCTGTGTTAAAAATAAACTCGGATGCCAGAATAGTCGCGGGCAGGCATGGTGTGGGTTGACGACTTGTATGTGGGCGGTGATGTATACTGTCTGAGCTACCCACGCAACGCCCACAGCCCATAGTGATGTGAATTTAGCATGGGCGTTAAATATAATAGTTGTTCACCTTAATTTATAGCTTTACTAACCCTTGGACGTATGAGACTAACCCCTTCACGCCCAGATCTTTCTTTGGCTATATAAAATCGTCTGTTAGCCATTAAATTACGATAAGTCACTGAATATACCAAATGAGTTAGTGGACAAGGATACTAAACAGGTCATAGGTATAAAATATTGCTTATAGTCACTACAAATCGTCTAATGGTACCCAAATTACAATGGAAATTACGTTCTGGGCCTCAAGGGGTTAAGTGTTATGTAGGATTTAGGATATTGTGGCGGCGCAAAGATGGAAGGAAAAAAAGGAAAAAGAGTAAGGAAAGGAAGGAAGGAAGGAAGGAAGGAAGGAAGGAAGGAAGGAAGGAAGGAAGGAAGGTAGGAAGGAAGGAAGGAAGGAAGGAAGGAAGGCAGAAGAAGAAGGAAGGAAGGAAGGAAGGAAGGAAGGAAGGAAGGAGGAAGGAAGGAAAGGAAGGAAGGAAGGAAAGGAAGGAAGGAAGGAAGGAAGGAAGGAAGAGGAAGGAAGGAAGGAGGAGGAAGGAAGGAAGAAGGAAGGAAGGAAGGAAGGAAGGAAGGAAGGAAGGAAGGAAGGAAGGAAGGAAGGAAGGAAGGAAGGAAGGAAGGAAGGAAGGAAGGAAGGAAAGGAAGGAAGGAAGGAAAGGAAGGAAGGAAGGAAGGAGGGAAGGAAGAAAGAAAGAAAGAAAGAAAGAAAGAAAGAAAGAAAGAAAGAAAGAAAGAAAGAAAAGAAGGAAGGAAGGAAGGAAGGAAGGAAGATAAGAAGAGAATAGAATTAAAAGTACAATAAATGACCACCTGCATCCAACAATCAACATCATACACCTCAACAATTAACAAAAAATTATTAAAAAGCTTAAAATGACGTGAGAAATAAACTATACTACTTCAAACTCATCCAAATTTATGGGAAAAAATGAAACTTATGAAAAACATCTGAACATTGAAAAAAGAGTGGCTATTTGTGTGTGTGTGTGTGTGTGTGTGTGTGTGTGTGTGTGTGTGTGTGTGTGTGTGTGTGTGTGTGTGAAGGGATGGAGACCTACACACACACACACACACACACATCCACACCCACCCACCCACACACTGACACACACACACCCACACACATCCCACACCCACCCACACACACATCCCACACAAACACCACACACACACACACATCCCACACAAACACCACACACACACACATCCCACACAAACACCCCACACACCCACACACACAAACACACCCATCCCGCACACACACCACAACCGCCCCACCCCACACACACACAAACACACCACAACCCCCCCACCTCCACCCCCACCCACACAACCCCCCACCCTACACCCACCCACGCACACAACACACACAGACACACACCCACCCACGCACACCCCCACACCCCAGACACACACACACAGACACACCACGCACCCCCCACACCCACACACACAAACACACCGACCCCACACCCACCCACGCACACACCACAAACGCCCTACCCCCCCCCACACACACACCCAGACACACACCCACTGACACACCCAGAGACACACCGCCACACCCTCACCTAGCAGGCTCGGGGACATGGTCTTGGCAATGCCGCGGCTCAGGTCGTACACAAACAGCTCCACCTGGTAGCCGATGTCGTCCTCGCCGTTCATGGCGCGTCTGAAACAAACACACGCACATGTTACTAGGTAGTTCCTCTTACTCAACCCCTTCTTTCCACCCTCCCCCTAACCTCACACCACCCAACACGTCCCTTAACAACCCCCAGAGCTAGTCCAGGCAGTGTCATGGCACCAATAAGGAAGCTACAAGAGGCTGTGAGACCTACACGTGGTAGTTCCTGTTACTTACCACTACCTACATCCACCTTTCATCCCCATCAATAACACTGTCCAGCCTCCTTTAAAACTACCTATTGACTCTGCACTAACTACCTGACAACTGAGTCCATGCCAATCATTCACCACCCTATTTGTGAACCAGATTTTCCCTATTTCTTTTTTAAATCTACGTCATTGAAGGTTGAATAATATAAATCACAACAATAAACTAGGAATTAAGGCAAGCAGTGAATGTTTGTTTGCTGGCACTAACTATAAGGCACTTCTATCCCCTTAGTGTGTGTGTGTGTGTGTGTGTGTGTGTGTGTGTGTATTCATCTAGTTGTATATTACAGGGCCTGAGCACCGCTCTTATAGCCTCGTCTCCATATCAACATTTATTTTATCATTCATCCTTAGTGCTTGCGAAGCCACCACCCCGGGAGGAGGGTCACAAACCCCCGGCTAACACCCAGTACCCATTCACTGCTGGGTGGACAGGGGCTCGGGTTTTAAGAAGACCGCCCGTCTGTCTTCGCTCCGCCCGGGGATTGAACCCGGGACTTCTCGGTTGTGAGCCGAGCGTGCTATCCCTTACACTACGGAGTTCCCAGTTCCCGGAGTGTGTGTGTGTGTGTGTGTGTGTGTGTGTGTGTGTGTGTGTGTGTGTGTGTGTGTGTGTGTGTGTGTGTGTGTGTGTGTGTGTGTGTGTGTGTGTGTGTGTGTGTGTGTACTGTATATATGCAAATTTAAAGATAAACATGATAATTTGACATTAAAAGACACGGCATTACAAGCATTACAAGCCTCAAACCTGTAAATATGCTATAAGGAAAATACACACACACACACACACCACGATGGTCAAGTGGATAGCGTGCTGGCCTACATTCTGTGGTAGCCGACCATTCTGTGTGCATTCCGATTCGCGTGGACAAGACCATGGGTGAATGACACACACACACACACACACACACACACACACACACACACACACACACACACACACACACACACACATCAAACACACACACACACACACACACACACACACACACACACACACACATCAAACACACACACACCAAAAAACTCAACAACACAATCTTAGCAGTTACAAAAGCTTAAAATTATCATGAAATACAGCACACCATTCTTCTCAATCTTGTGTTGCTGATGTAAATTAACCCTTCACGCCCAGATCTTTCATTTGTTATAAAAAAAATTATGTTGTTGAGCCATAAAATAACGAAAAGTAACTGAAAAACCAAACCAGTAAGACGCTTTAATCGGCGAGGGACGAGCGAGCCCGTAGAAACCCGCCGCACGTGCGCACGTGCGGCGTCACCCGGAGTTTGACCTGTGTGACATTGCTAGGTGTGTGGTCTCAAACCACACACCAAATTTCAACTTAGTCGGTACAGCCGTTTCTCAGCTATAGCAAGATAACGTTGTCTGACACCCTTCACGCGGCACGCGGCACGCGCCATGCTGACCCCTCACGTGAGACAAAACATGGCAACACAAATAGGGATTGAATCAGATATCATATCAGATGGCGAAGACCGCTTGTCAATCGGAAGCGGGATTACAAAGATATAAGCTCCTGAAAAGCGTGACGGTTGGGCCGGGCCGGGTCGGCCGCTTAAGTGAGAAAAATCCCGTATCCATCGAGGACTCACGAGCGCTTCGCGCTCGCTCGTAATTAGGACAAGGATACTAAACAGGTCATAGCTATAAAATATTGCTTATAGTCACTAAAAATCGTCTAATGGTACCCAAATAACAATGGAAATTACGTTCTGGGCCTCAAGGGGTTAACCGCGAATTATGAGAACTTGACTTTTTGACATCCACCATTTTCGTCCACTCCAAAACGTTCTGATCATAACATAAACATCATTAATATAATCCCATCCACTTTCCTCCACTCGTAAAAGGTGATTTAGGTGGTAAATACAATACACAGGTTTCTTATGATATGCATTCTAATTTCTAATCCATTTATCCACTTTAACCCCTTGAGGCCCAGAACGTAATTTCCATTGTAATTTGGGTACCATTAGACGATTTGTAGTGACTATAAGCAATGTTTTATAGCTATGACCTGTTTAGTATCCTTGTCCATTAACTCATTGGGTTTATTTAGTGACTTTCGTAATTTTATGGCTAACAACAGACCATTTTATATAGCCAAGGAAAGATCTGGGCGTGAAGGGGTTAATAGTTAGAGAGAGAGAAAAAAAGACAATTCTCCAATCACAACAGTAAACTCTCTCTCTCTCTCTTCTCTCTTCTCTCCTCTCTCTCTCTCTCTCTCTCTCGGAAAAAGAAAGCAATATATATGAGTGAATAGAAGGAGGAGGAGGAGGAGGAGGAGGAGGAGGAGGGGAGGAGGAGGAGAAGGAGGAGGAGGAGGAGGAGGAGGAGGAGGAGGAGGAGGAGGAAGAGGAGGAGGAGGAGGAGGGGAGGAGGAAGGAGGAGGAGGAGGAGGCACAAAAACAGACAGGAAAAAGGAGGAGGAGGAAGAAGAAATATAGGAGGAGGAGGAGGAGGAAGAGCTTTTAATTACCCCAATAAGATAGCTGTCACCTCTCTCTCTCTCTCTCTCTCTCTCTCTCTCTCTCTCTCTCTCTCTCAACGAACCTATCACAACCCCTTCACAATTTCGGCCATTTTCCATACTTTTACCCATTCACACTGTCCCACAAGGTCCACACGTTTTCCACCCAGGACCAGATGAGGAGGGGAAAAAGGGGACGCTAGGGAGGGGAGGAGGGGAGGGGAGGGGAGGGAGGGGAGGGGAGGGGAGGGGAGGGGAGGAGAGGAGGAGAGGAGAGAGGGGAGACGAGGGGACAGCGGCAAAAAGCGAGCAGCATTTAACCCCTTCACGCCCAGATCTTTCCTTGGCTATATAAAATGGTCTGTTGTTAGCCATAAAATTACGAAAAGTCACTGAATATATCAAATTAACTAGTGGATATGGATGCTAAACAGGTCATAGCTATTAAAATATTACTTATAGTCATTAAAATTGTCTAATGGTACCCAAATTACAATGGAAATTACGTTCTGGGCCTCAAGGGGTTAATGGAAGCACAGTCTCAGAAATAAGGGGTATATTAAGGGTCGAATTGTTACATGGCACCATCACTACCCTTTTTAAACCCTATGTCCAGGCTGGAGGGTAGATGCTGCCGATTATACCCTTCATCTACCCTTTATCTACCCTTTTTAGACGAGAGGGTTGCAAAAGGGTATATTTGTAAGGGTAGAAAAAGGGTATATTTGTAAGGGTAGAAAAAGGGTATATTTGTAAGGGTAGAAAAAGGGTATATTTGTAAGGGTAGAAAAAGGGTATATTTGTAAGGGTAGAAAAAGGGTATATTTGTAAGGGTAGAAAAAGGGTATATTTGTAAGGGTAGAAAAAGGGTATATTTGTAAGGGTAGAAAAAGGAAATATTTGTAAGGGTAGGAAAAGGTATATTTGTAAGGGTAAAAAGGGTAATTTTGTAAGGGTAGAAAAAGGGTATATTTGTAAGGGTAGAAAAGGGTATTTGTAAGGGTAGAAAAAGGGTATATTGTAGGGGTAGAAAAGGGTATATTTGTAAGGGTAAAAAAGGGTATATTTGTAAGGGTAGAAAAGGGGTATATTTTGTAGGGTAGAAAAAGGGTATATTTGTAGGGGTAGAAAAAGGGTATATTTGTAAGGGTAGAAAAAGGGTATATTTGTAAGGGTAGAAAAAGGGTATATTTGTAGGGGTAGAAAAAGGGTATATTTGTAAGGGTAGAAAAAGGGTATATTTGTAAGGGTAGAAAAAGGGTATATTTGTAGGGTAGAAAAAGGGTATATTTGTAAGGGTAGAAAAAGGGTATATTTGTAGGGGTAGAAAAAGGGTATATTTGTAAGGGTAGAAAAAGGGTATATTTGTAAGGGTAGAAAAAGGGTATATTTGTAAGGGTAGAAAAAGGGTATATTTGTAAGGGTAGAAAAAGGGTATATTTGTAGGGGTAGAAAAAGGGTATATTTGTAAGGGTAGAAAAAGGGTATATTTGTAAGGGTAGAAAAAGGGTATATTTGTAAGGGTAGAAAAGGGTATATTTGTAGGGGTAGAAAAAGGTATATTTGTAAGGGTAGAAAAAGGGTATATTTGTAAGGGTAGAAAAGGGTATATTTGTAGGGTAGAAAAAGGGTATATTTGTAAGGGTAGAAAAAGGGTATATTTGTAAGGGTAGAAAAAGGGTATATTTGTAGGGGTAAAAAAGGGTATATTTGTAAGGGTAGAAAAAGGGTATATTTTGTAGGGTAGAAAAAGGGTATATTTGTAAGGGTAGAAAAAGGGTATATTTGTAAGGGTAGAAAAGGGTATATTTGTAAGGGTAGAAAAAGGGTATATTTGTAGGGTAGAAAAAGGTATATTTGTAAGGGTAGAAAAAAAAGGTATATTTGTAGGGGTAGAAAAGGGTATATTTGTAAGGGTAGAAAAAGGGTATATTTGTAAGGGTAGAAAAAGGGTATATTTGTAAGGGTAGAAAAAGGGTATATTTGTAGGGGTAGAAAAAGGGTATATTTGTAAGGGTAGAAAAAGGGTATATTTGTAAGGGTAGAAAAAGGGTATATTTGTAAGGGTAGAAAAAGGGTATATTTGTAAGGGTAGAAAAAGGGTATATTTGTAAGGGTAGAAAAAGGGTATATTTGTAAGGGTAGAAAAAGGGTATATTTGTAAGGGTAGAAAAAGGGTATATTTGTAAGGGTAGAAAAAGGGTATATTTGTAAGGGTAGAAAAAGGGTATATTTGTAAGGGTAGAAAAAGGGTATATTTGAAAGGGTAGAAAAAGGTATATTTGTAAGGGTAGAAAAAGGGTATATTTGTAAGGGTAGAAAAAGGGTATATTTGTAAGGGTAGAAAAAGGGTATATTTGTAAGGGTAGAAAAAGGGTATATTTGTAAGGGTAGAAAAAGGGTATATTTGTAAGGGTAGAAAAAGGGTAATTTGTAAGGGTAGAAAAAGGGTATATTTGTAGGGTAGAAAAAGGGTATATTGTAAGGGTAGAAAAAGGGTATATTTGTAAGGGTAGAAAAAGGTATATTGTAGGGGTAGAAAAAGGGTATATTTGTAAGGGTAGAAAAGGGTATATTTGTAAGGGTAGAAAAAGGGTATATTTGTAAGGGTAGAAAAAGGGTATATTTTTAAGGGTAGAAAAAGGGTATATTTGTAAGGGTAGAAAAAGGGTATATTTGTAAGGGTAGAAAAAGGGTAGCAGTATTTCATCACTACAAATACCCTTTTTTTACCCTTTTCCTACCCTTTTTTTCTAAGAGTGTACCCTTCAGAAATAAAGCTACATAGACCGGAGCCACGAGTACAGCCCAGGCCTGTAATATGCTATGTAAGGTCAACACAACTATACACTGTTCACTCTAGGCTGATAGCTTTTGGAGAATATTAGCTCTTATCGAAAGCGTAGTTTTCATTGTAATTTGGGTACCATTAGATGATTTTTAGTGACTATAAGCAATGTTTTTATAGTTATGACCTGTTTAGTATCCTTGTCCACTGGCTAATTTGGTTTATATAGTAACTTTTCGTATCTCTATGGCTGACAACAGACCATTTTATATAACAAATGGCGATGGCGGGGAAGCTCCTACCCATTGATGAGTCAAAGTAATGACTATTGACACACCCCCAGGGGGAAAAAACCAAAAGGGAATTTGAAGGGTAAAAAATTTTTTTTTAAAAAAAAAGGGTGGTTTTTCCCCCCGGGGGAAAAAAGGGGGTTTTCCCTTAAAATACCCCCCCCCCAAATTCCGGGTTTTACCTTTTTTTTCCCCCCC
>JACEEZ010011282.1:0-7500 GCA_016584305.1 Chionoecetes opilio
ATAACCCTATCCCTTCCTGGTAACTCCGACTCCTGCGCACCCTCCCGTCACAAAACTGCTGTCGAGATGCCTAACCGACTATCACCAAAACCAAGATTTAACCTTCGGTGAGATATCGTCTACGTCCTTCCCTCCGATCTTCCTCTTGCAGCCCCGAGAGCACATGAAATGCGTTCGTGTACACAACATGGTCATTGTTTACCTTTTTCTCCTTTGGGCGTGTACCATCATGCTCAACCACCTGCCATTCACCATTCCTTGGTGACTCACTAGAGACCACTCCTTTAGTAGTGGCCCGAGACAAATCTCCCTCAGGTACCCCTCCAAGTACATCCCTCGCATGTGCAACTCCACTCACTCCACCTCCACACTTAAGAGATCGTATCTCTATCTCCTGCTTCCACACCACGCTTTTCAACTCGTTCACTTCACTTACAAAATACCTTTTCAGGTCATCGATCGCCCCTAGAACAGACTCAAGCGCCACTGCACACACTTCACTACACTCCCCTTCGACACTTCTCCCTCCATCTACCACACTCGCTTCCCGCTACCATCTCGGCCTCCTTCACTTCACCCTCTCCTCCACTTCTCCCCCTCCACACCTCCACAACACCCTCCTCCACAACACTAACAACACCATCGCCTCCACTAGCCATGTCGACGCTAATCTCTGCACCTGCCCACTTAATGGACCTGACTGACACACGGAGCTGCCTCCTCACACGTCTTGCCTGTCCAAACGACAACGCCTGACTCTTTCCCCCCTCTCTTTCCCTCTTTCTTTCTTTCTCTCTCTCTCTATTCAAACTATTATACAAATTTATAATACAGCTTTAGCTCTATGTTTTACTAAGAGCTATCAATGACAACACAATATTTCAAAACATATTTATTTTTCTATGTAAAGTGAAGCTGGGATATCAACGAACGCTATCTGTGTCAGCGTTTCTCAATCCTTTTTAAGTCGTTTCAGCTTGTCAATACAGACTCGATACAGGGAGACACGGGCGTGCATTCGTTGCCCAGACAGATAACTTGAAGGACTGATATAAGCACGAAGAGATGTGATATGAATTATTCAGAAGCAGATGGAGAGGGGAGAGAGAGAGAGAGAGAGAAAGAGAAAGAGAGAGAGAAGAGAGAGAGAGAGAGGGAGAGAGAGAGGAGAGAGAGAGAGAAGAGGAGAGAGGAGAGGGAGAAGAGAGGAGGAGAGGAGGAGAGAGAGATGAGAGAGAGAGAGAAGGAGGAGAGATGAGAGATGAGAGGAGAGAGACGAGAGAGAGAGAGACGGAGAGAGAGAGGGAGAGATGGCGGAGGAGGAGAAGAGAGAGGAGAGAGAGAGAGAGAGGGAGAGAGGAAAAATTGGAAAGAGAAGAAAGGGAAAGAGAGATGTAGAAAGAGAGAGTACGTAGAGTGAGAGGAGAGAGAGAGAGAGAGAGAAAAATGGAATAGAGAATAGAAGGAGTAGAGAGAAAATGAGAGAGAGGAGAGAGAGGACGACATGAGAGAGAGAGAGAGAGAGAAAGAGAGAGATAGAGAGAGAAGAGAGCGAGAAGAGAGAGAGAGAGAGAGAGAGATTGAGAGAGGGAGAGAGAGAAGAGGACGAGAGAGAGAGAGAGGACGAGAGAGAGAGAGAAGGAGAGAGAGAGAGACTGAGAGAGAGAGAGAGAGAGAGAGAGAGAGAGAGAGAGAGGAGAGAGAAGAGGGATGAGAGAGAGGGAAGAAACGAGAGAGAACCGGATGAGTGAGAGAGAGAGAGAGAGCGATAGATTAGAGAGAGAATGCCGCAGCTAAGAAGTGAACCCCATTCGGGGGTTTGAGGAGTAAAATGTGATATTAAGGGGGAAAGCAACATACTGAAGAACAACCTGATATGATAAGACAGAACGATATCATGCACCTCACTCTCTCTCTCTCTCTCTCTCTCTCTCTCTCTCTCTCTCTCTCTCCTCCTCTCCACCCACTCTCCTCTCTCTCCATCTCTCTCTCCTCTCTCTCCTCTCTCTCTCCTCTCTCCTCTCTCCTCTCTCTCTCTCTCTCCCTCTCACACACACAACACACACACACAACACACACACACACACACACACACACACAACCACACACACACACATACACAGACACACACACACACACAACACACACAACCACACCACACACACACACACACACAGGACACACACACACACCACACAAAACCACACACACACACACATACACAACACATACAAAAAAATAACATACACACACCACCCCACACACCACACCACACACCACACACACAACACCCACACCACACACACACACACACACAACGGGGGGGAAACTGTGCCCGTGGTTAAGGGATTTTTATATATCGGGAACAACCTTTTCACCCGGGGTTTTCTTGAACGAAACAAGGAACACAGTCAAAATACATTCACTTAGTTTTGTTTGTGTTTTTCCCCCACGCTATTGTATTACGGGGGGTTAAAAATACAATTTGCATAGTGTGGCTACGAGATATTTATTCATTTTTCACTTATATTTTTCAAATGTCTATATAGTTTTAAAAGTATTGTTTTCTTCACGTCAGAAACGATATTTCATCTTTTCTCTCTCTCTCTCTTTTCCTCTTCTCCCCTCTCTCTTTTTCTCTCTCCCCTTCTCCCCCTCTCTCTCCTTTCTCTCTCTCTCTCCCCTCTCTCCTCTCTCCCCTTTTCTCCCCTCCTCTCTCTCTTTTCTTTTCTCTCTCTCTTTCTCTCTCCTCTCTCAACCCCATATTTAATTTTTCAATTAAAAACTTTTTTGGATTTTCAGTAGAAATGATATTTTTAAATTTTATTCAAATGTATATTCTTTCTTAATTTTTAAATTTTCCCTTTTTTTCCCTTCTCGTTTTAAAAAAAATGATAAATTTTATGATTTAAATCAGTGATAAAAAAAATATAATTTGTTTTAAAATTTTATTTAAATCAGGTTTAAAACAATTTGTTTTAAATCAAAAACCCTAGTGTGTGTGTTTGTGTGTGTGTGTTGTTGTGTGGGGTTTGGTGTGTGTGTGTGGTGTGTGTGTGGTGTGGTGTGTGTGGTTGTGCGGTGTGTGTGGTGTGTGTGTTTTTGTGCGGCTGCTTTCGTGCGTGGTGCGTGCTTTTCGTCTGCGGCGGGTGCGGGGCGTGCGTGCGTGCGGCGTGCGTGGTCCCGTCGTGCGTGCGTGCGTGCGTGCGTGCGGGTGGTTTTGTGTGGGGTTTTTGAGAGAATAATAGAGAACAAATGCACAAAAAAACCCCAACCCAAACCCACCACACACACACACACACACACACAACACACACACCACACAAAAACACACATAACCACACACACCCCACTTTGTTTCTTTTTTCCCTTTTGTTTTTTTTAGAGGATAATGCCTCAGAGCCATAGTGATCTACCGCTGCGCATTTTAGTGTTGGCCGAACCCACCCCCCCGGGGGGGGGGGGTTTAAAAACCCCCCCGGGCGGGCCCCGGTACCCATTCACTGCTGGGGGGACGGGGGCTAGGTTTTAAAAGAAAGACCACCCATCTTCTTTCGCTCCCCCCCGGGGATCGAACCCGGGACTTCTGGGTTTTTGTAAGCCGAGCGTGCAACCCCATACATACGGAGTTCCCTTCAACGCCACAACACACACCCACACCCCAACAACACACACACAAACACACACACACACACGTAATTCCATGCTGGGGGGTTGGAGCAAGTTCCCAATTTTCATCAAAAAAAAAAAAAAACGGGGGAAAAAAAAAATAAAGAAAGGAAAAAAATGCCTTTAATTTTCCTTTTTTTTTCCCTTTAGATATTTCGATTGTTTAATTTTGGGATAACTTGGCCCGGTTATGAATTGAAATTTACGGTTTTTTTTTGGAAGGGTGAGGAAAAAGGGGGACAGGGGATGAGGGGGGGGAGGGGGGGGAAAAGGAAAAAGGGTGGGAAGGGAAGAAAATAAGGGGGGGGGGGGGAAAAGAACAGGAGGGGGAGGAGGAGGAGGGAAGTAAGACAAGGGGGAGGAGGAAAAGGAAAAAAAAAAAAAAAAGGAATAAGAAAAAAAATAAAATAAAAAAAAAAAAAAAAGGAAAGGAGGAAAATGAGGAGGGAAAAGGGGAGGAAGAAAATAAAAAAAAATTTCCCACGAGGATTTTTTGATGCTTTTTTCCACATTAAATCTAAGGCAAATTTTGGCAAAAAATTTTAAAACTAAAAATTAAAAAGCCTGTTTGCCGGATAACGCTAACGAGCAGGTTTTGCGGGGGTGGAGGAGGAGGAGGAATATAAAAGGGAAATAAAAAGAAACACAAACAAAACAGACCGATGGTCCTTACAAGGCTGTTTGCAACTACACTACACTAACAGATAATAAGAGAAAGGTAGGAAGTAAAGTCCCCCCCCCCCCAAACCCATCCCCCCCACCCAAAGCTGCCGGAAAAAAAGGGGAACCGCAATTTTAAAAAATGCAGGGAATTTGTGAGGAAATTGAAAGCTTGAATTTAGGGCTAAAAATACTAGTTTGTGGGTAGGTTTAGTGCTTGATAGATGGGCATGTTTGTGGTTTTGTAATGGTGTGAAAAACAGTGTGGAGGTTCAAAGTGTGGTGCGGCAGCCTTGCCTGGGGCTTTTTTGGAGCAGCAGTCAATCAGGCCCCCGCTCCGTTCAATCCACTGCGGATTGTGTACTTTTTCCCTGTGGACGCCGTACACTTCAGCCTCCGCAGCAGTGACCCCGGTACCCTTAAAACCCCATGGTGCTCACTAACTGTCGGACCCTAAAAGAACCCCAGCCGTCACAGTCGAGGTAGTAGTAGTAACCGTTAACTCGGGGCTATCTTGTGTGTTATGAGGTTTTAAAGTAGGTTGGTGTAGGCTCAGTGTGGAAATTTTAGGGGGGGTGCGGCAGCTTGCCCGGCGCTTTTTGGGAGGGAGCATCAATCAGGCCCCAGCTCCGTTTTAACCCCTGCGGGGAGTGCACTTTTCCAAGTAGGGCGCCCTGCACTTTTAAGCCCCCGCAGCAGTCCCCTGGTATATAAAACCCGATGGTGGTCTAACTGAAGGGCCCTTACTGAACCACAGCCCTCCCGGTCAAAACAAAGGGGAGGAGGAGGAAGGAGAAGGAGGAGGGGGGGGGGAGGAGGAAGAGGGAGGAGGAGGAAGGGGGAGGAGGAGGGGGAGGAGGAGGGGGGAGGAGGGGGGGAAAAGGGGGAGGAGGAAAAGGGGGGAGGGAGGAGAAGGAGGAGGGAAGGAGAGGAGGAGGGGAGGGGAGGGGGAAGGGGGAGGAGGAGGAGGGGAGGAAGAAGGTAGGAGTAAGGGAGGGAAGGGGAAAAGGGAGAGAAGGGAAAAAAAAAGGGAGGGAGGGGGGGGAGAAAGGAGGGGAAAGGGGGGAGGGAAAGATAGGGAAGGGGGATAGGAGGGGTGGAAAAAAGGGGGGAGGGAGGGAGGGAGAAAGAAGGGGGGATAGGAGATGGTGGGAGAGGAGAGGGAGGAACAGAAGGAGGAAGGAGGTAGGTAGGGGGGAGGAGAGGGGGGGGAGAGAAAGGAGGAAGTAGGGAAGGAAGGGGGGATGGAAAAGAGATGAGAGGCGGCCGCATTTTTTTTTGTTCTGGCTGATAAAAATTGCCGACTAGGAAAAAAAGGGGAAAAAAAGAAGAGAAAGTTTTTTGATTCCCCTTCTCGATTTTTCGACCATTTTATATATTGGACTTTCTCTATATTTTTCATCACTTAAAGAGAGAGAGAGAGCGAGAAAAAGGAGAGAGAGAGAAGAGAGAGAAGGGAGAGAGAGAAGAGAGAGAGAGAGGGGGAGAGGCGAGAGAGGAGAGGAGAGAGAGAGAAAGAGGGGGAGAGAGGGGAGAGAGAGAGAGGGGAGAGAGAGGGAAGGGAGAGAGAGGGGGAGAGAAGGAGGGGAGAGGGGAAGAGAGAGAGGGGAGGGAGAGAAAAGAGAGAGAGAGGAGAGAGAAGGGAGAGAGGGGGAGAGAGAGAGAGAGGGGAGGAGAGAGAGAGAGAGAGGAGAGGAGAGAGAGGAGAGGAGAGAAGGAGAGAGAGAGAGGGGAGAGGGGAAAAAAGGGGGGGAAAGGAAAAAGGGAGGAAGAAAAAAGAGGGGGGCCCCCAAAAAAAGAAGGAAAGGAAAAGGGAAAGAGGAAAAAAGGAAAAAGGGGGAAAAAAAGAAGAGAAGGGGGAAAAAAGGAAGAAAGAAAAAAGGAAAAAGAGGGGGGAAAAGGGAGAAAGAAAGGGGAAAAAAAGGAAAAGGGGAAAAAAATGGGAAAGGGGGGTTTCGGGATCCCTTTTTTGAAACGAAAAAGGGGGGGAAAAAAGAAGTGTTTTTTTCATTTTTAGAAAAAAAAAAAAGCAGGAAAAAGGGGGAAAAAAGGAAAAAAAACAAAAATTTTGGTTTTCAAAACAAACCCCACAAAAAAAGGGGGGGGTAAAAAATTTCCCCCCCCCCTCCCCCCCCCAAATTGGGGGAATTCCATGTTTAATGTGGGGGAAAAGGTTGGAAAAGGTTTGGGAAAAACAGGGGGCCCCAACCCCCGGGGGGGGAAAAGGGGGTGGTGCCGCTTGCCCGGGTTTTTGGGAGGAGCTTAATCAGGCCCCCCCTCCGTTTTGGGGTTGGTCTTTATTAGGACCCCTTAAAACTTCAAAGCCCCCCCCCGGGGCCCCTGGTCCAAAAGTGGTGGTATAACTGTAGGACAACTGAACCGCCCGTCCGGCGGAGTATATGGAACCGTTAATCCATCTGGGGTTTTGATTTTAATGTAGTTTTGGAGCCGGTAAGTTTTAGGGTTGCGGGGAGTTTCCTGGGCTTTCTTGGGGCAGCATCAATCAGGACCCTTTAACCACGCGTAGGCATTTAAATAGGACCCCGTTTACTTCAAACCCCCGGGTTGGACCCCGGTTTTAATTTGTGTGGTTAAGCGGGGGCCCTTTGAAAAGCCCCCCGGGGTTGTTGTTGGCCGTTTCTCCGGGGCTTCTGGACTGGGGAGGAGTTTTGGGGCGGGCCCGCAATCCACGCCGGAGTGTTTCAGAGGCCCGCGGTTTTTTTTATTCCCAGAAAACGTGAAACCGGGGTTTTTTGGAAAAATTTAAAACGAGGGGCACTTTTTAAAGAACAGAGGTTTTTCTACCACGGCGCCCACCTACGTTTTAAAGGTTTGTGAAAAGTACTTTTCGTTCGACAAGTTTTTTAAAATTCGTTTTTCTATAGTTTGAGGCGCGGAAAAATTTTCTGGAAACCCCTTGAAACCGTTTTAAGAAAATACCCAGGCACCCCTTTTATCCTTGTTTTGAGTTAAAATTTAAATTCTTTTAGCCCCTTTCGTACAAATTTGAAAATTTTGGGTTATTTGGTTTCCCGTTATTTTTTTCTTTGGGGTTTATCTTGCCTTTAAAAAAAGGGTTTTAAAACCGGAAATAAATATTCGATGGGGGCAACCGTTTTAAAAAAGGGGAGTTCTTTTTCGATTTGAAAAGAATTCGTCCAAAAGCCCCAA
>JACEEZ010011282.1:10000-17500 GCA_016584305.1 Chionoecetes opilio
ACTTAGGACGAGGAGGTGGATGAAGGGAGGGCTCGACCACTGCCTCCTGGTCTCCTAAGTCCACTGGCGGGAACGACCGATTTCAAGTTGTTGTGGTGGTGTGGTGGTAGTATTGGTGTGGTAGTGGTGTGGTGGTGGTGTGTGGTGGAGGTGGTAGTGGTGTGGTTGGTGGTGGTGTGTGGTTGTGATGTGTGTGGTGGTTGTTGTGGTAATGGAGGAAGATGATAAAGTGGAGGAGAGCTATTTTAACTTATGAATAATTTGAGTCTCTCTCTCTCTCTCTCTCTCTCTCTCTCTCTCTCTCTCTCTCTCTCTCTTCTCTCTCTCTCTCTCTCTCTCTCTCTCTCTCTCTCTCTCTCTCTCTCTCTCTCTCTCTCTCTCTCACCTACTTTTCCCACTCTACCTCACACAAAAAAAACCTTCTATACCTCTCCTCAAAACCCTTATACCTTTCCCCTCTTTCCATATTTCCCGCCTTCCCAACACAAGACTATTCCCAACAAGCAGATCCTTTTTACTACCATCATATGACCTTTTCACCCTCCCTTCTTACCCCATTAGAACCTTACATTTTCAACACCCTCACATAAATTTTATTCCACATTTTGTCCCTCTACAAAAGCCGCACATATATTCATCTCAGGCTCCCCTCTCACTCCTCCCATACAATATCCTGCTCTTCTTCCTCCCCCCTCACTCTCCCCCCTGTGCTTGCCCCTACAATTTGGTCTCTGGAACACCCTACTTGAATATTGTTTTCTTTACGTCCTTCCAAATTTCTTCTCTGACTTTAGCATTCTAGTGGAGAAAGAAACGTAAATATATGTTAAGAAAGTCGTTTCGCATTATTTTTCCAGTTTTATTTGCTAAAGAGCTTAACTGACGAGGGTTTTATTTACATATTTTACTTGCTGTCTTTGGTTAGTCTTGTTGTCATGAAAAAAAAAAACCTACACTATAACAGGAAAAGAATTTGTTGCAATGTTATATTTTGTTCTCTTCCATACATCTTTTCTCCCATCCCCTCTTTCAATTCCATTCCATGACATTTCTTTTTCTATGTTCTGTTTCCCCTACGTTTACAGGCTATTTACATAATTCTTTCTATTTTCCCTATTTGCTCTCTGCCTATTGATCTTTACGTCTATTTATATTCTTTTCAAAACTTATATTGAGAGAGCACACATCTTAAAATTACTCTGACACAAGCATTCACCTTTAAAAACATCAGCAAACTAAAGAAAGAGGGGGATGACACACTCTCTCTCTCTCTCTCTCTCTCTCTCTCTCTCTCTCTCTCTCTCTCTCTCTCTCTCTCTCTCTCTCTCTCTCTCTCTCTCTCTCTCTCTCTCTCTCTCTCTCTCTCTCTCTCTCTCTCTCTCTCGTCGAAGCGGAGACAAATGATAATGTGCCGCCCGTGATGTGATGTATGTTCCTTCTTCCCCATCTTTACAAGGCCATCAGGAGGCAGGCAGCCGTGTTCAGGAACCGTACGTGTCTCCCCTGGATCCTCGTTAGGTCTCCCCGCCCTCAAGCAGCCCGGCGACCCGCCACCACGCTTGTTTATGCACACTTTTACTGCGCCTTAGTTTTCGATCTTTTGGTAGTTTTCTTACTACTTCTTTTTTTTTTCCTCTTCTTCCTCATTATCTTCTTTTTCTCCCTCTTCTTTTTCCACTTCTCCTTCCTCTTCTTTTCTTCTTTTTTTCTTATTCTATCTCAATCTCTTTCACCTATTTTTTCCAAGATATTTTTATACTTTGTGCATTAACATGTTACCTCTGCCTGTCTGTCTTTCGGTGCTACTATAGCGTGCGGTCTACATCATGGCCTGCAGTCTACGCTCCCCTAACGTGCGGTCTACAAAGATCCCGCCTGACCTGACCTGACCTGACTACCCCATAACTTTAATGTGCATTCTAACAAGTCCACACCTGACCTGACCTTCCCTGACCTGAGTACCGGGACCCTACTCAACCTTATAAAATAGGAATCAACGAAGTAATGTTTCAGTATCCTCCTAAAATTCAAGCCGAGAACATCAGTCTGACACTCCTTCTTAACAATGCTGTTGAAAGAATTCTACAGAAGCATCAACTTGACAGAAGAAAAAGCGGTAAGTTTTTACGTGAAAGCAATCTTCTGGACACACCACAAGAAGCAGAGCCTTGTCATCGATGTGGTAGTGTTAGGCAAGAAAAACTAAAAAGTGACAAGTGTGGGGAATATCGGCCTGTGCTTCATAAATTTCTTACTAAAGTTTTGTTTTTTCTATAATACTCTACTGTATAATAGACAATATCATATAGCAATAGTAAGTTGCAGTCTGAAGTGTACGAGTGTAGAGTGTAAGTAGCGAGTAAGAAATGTAGACCGCACGCTATAGTGTAAAATGTCCCGGTAGACCGCACGCTATAGTGCAAATGTCCCGGTAGGCCGCACGCTATAGTAGCACCTGTCTTTCTATCTCTCTGCCTCCCTGTCTGTCTGTCACGCCCTTGATCGCATTCAGTCCCCTATTTGGCTTTTATTTCTCTCTCAATTTCCTTTTATAGCTCATGTTGTTTACTTTGTTTCTCCTTTGAGGCGGGAAGAAAGTGTTTGCTCCCCCCCTCCTAACCCCCCCGCCCGTGTTTGCACAGCTCCGCCCGCTGATCCGTACTCGGTAGTTGATGGCAAGGAGGGGGACTATATAAAGTAAAACTGGCCGCCCACTCCCTCTGTATGGTCTGTCAGTGTCCGCTACCCATGATCTAAATACAGTAGCCTATGCCTATCTAATAAATACCTATCTCTAATAAATACCTATCTAATAAATACCTATTTCTAATAAATACCTCTCTAATAAATACCTATCTCTAATAAATACCTATCTAATAAATACCTATCTCTAATAAATACCTATCTCTAATAAATACCTATCTCTAATAAATACCTATCTCTAATAAATACCTATCTCTAATAAATACCTATCTAATAAATACCTATCTCTAATAAATACCTATCTAATAAATACCTATCTCTAATAAATACCTATCTAATAAATACCTATCTCTAATAAACCTAACCTAACCTACTACTTAGATTATGCCGCTACCCAAATAAAGACGTTCATTGCGCCGTCCCAAGTGTCAATTCGGCCTTCGGTCTTTTTGTGGCTAATCGTGTCATTAATACCACGGCGGTTCCTCCTCTTCCATGACATGATTCAGATTCTTATAGGATGAAAGATGATTGGCTTCAACGTAAAAAAACCCAATAATAATAATAATAAATAAATAAAATAATGCTCACCACTTAAACACATCAATAATTTCTTGCTGTCTATGAACTTGTGTAATAATATGGCTTCTTGTTTAATTTTTTGGTGTAAACTAAATTATATAAATACATCCATGGCAAAAATATTGAAAGTAATATATATTCCCCAGTAGCAGACATTCATAAGGCATGATATTGTCACATGGCGGCATTCAACACCTAAATAAATAACATCTGCAATAGCCTAGTACGTTCTGATCTTCTTACCTGCGAATCTCTCTCTCTCTCTCTCTCTCTCTCTCTCTCTCTCTCTCTCTCTCTCTCTCTCTCTCTCTCTCTCTCTCTCTCTCTCTCTCTCTGTGTCAATATTTCCCTGCACATTCAAGTATTTGTATGTGAACCTATGCCAGTACGTATTCGCAAACACAAACATTTCTTTTTCATATTTCGCACAGTAAACACAAGCCTCCTCCACTGTGCGACCATTCTCCTCCTTGTCTTCCTCCTCCTTGTCTTCCTCCTCCTCGTCTTCCTCCTCTTCCTCCTCCTGTCTTCTTCCTCCTCCTCGTTCTGTTTCTGGTTCTCGTCCTACTACTTCCCGGCATAGAATTTCATCCTCTTCCCTCGGTTTACAATATGTCGTAATATATTTTTTCTTCTCTATCTTTGTTTTTCTTTCAGCATTGTACAGCCTCGACAAGCAATCTGATCCCCGTTCACCAATACTCGCCTGACAATACACGTATGTCTCGCGTACCTCTCCACATGACGAGCGGTGGGAGGGAAAACAGAGGAGTGAGTGCGTGAGGGGGTGGAGGAGTAGTAACGAGAGTAGGAGGAGGAGGGGGCGTATATCAAAAGCGCGGATTCGAAAAAGTGACCGCGTTCGAACCTCACCTATAAACCACTATCAAATGCGCGGCAAGGTTAATCCCGTTCACTCGCTATGTCATTAAGTATCATTCGGTGTGTCATAATGCTTCACACGGTGTTTACCGAGACCACCGCGAGTGTCTGTCTCGGTGGTCTCGTTGGTTGTTGGAGTTCACAGTTGTTCACAGTGTGTTCACAGTTGTTGGAGCCCACGGTGCCCAGTCAGTGCGGTGCTTCCATCCTGTGTTGTCATAATTTTCCGCTATGGAGTTTACGATTTCCCGGACCAACAAAGGCAAGAAGTGTTTCATGCTCGATGGATATATATAATATATACAGAGTGGACAGTACATTGATGGATGGATATCTTTCTTGGAGATGTACCAACAAGAAGTGTAAAGGTAGACTTAAAACAGACAGCACAATGACTGCCATTGTTCCGGTACAATTGGAACATAACCATGGCAAGGATGAAAGAAAACTTGAAAGACAGCAACTACGTGCACAAGTGAAACGGAAGGCGACTGATGACATGACGGCAAGACCTTCTAAAGGCCGGTTCCCATCAGCCCGCTTGTACGGCCGTCTTACAACAACACCGCTCAACAATGACGTCACCATCATCACCGCTTGAGTGGTATTTGTGGTAACTGGGCACAGTTGGCAACTCCGCTCGAGCGGACACCGCCGAGCGGGAGAGATGACTTGAATTTAACTTTGTACGGCGGCCGTACAGCGGTACGGCGGTGCGGTAGACTTTGTTGTGACGTCATTGTGACGTCTTTGTTGTTGTATGGCGGCCGTACAAGCGGGAAGGTGGGAACCGGGCTTAAGCTCATTAGAACGGAACTGCATACATTTTCTGATAATGTGCTAGAATCTGGTGATCTAAGATCTATAGCACAATCATTATACCGAGAAAGACGGAAAGTGTATCCTGTATTGCCTAAAACTCGTGAGGAAGTACATCATGCTCTAAATTCTATGACTACTACTACGACCAAAGGTGAAGATTTTATCCTTGAAAATAATCCAGAATTTGGTATGGTTATCATTTCATGTACAACTAATCTTGCATTTCTGGCGAACACTGCTGAGGAGATCTTCGTTGATGGGACTTTCAAGAGTTGTCCAAAGTTCTTCTATCAACTATACACCATACATGGATTATGTACTGGGCATTATATTCCATTAGTGTATGCCCTCTTTGCAGGTCAATCTGAGGAGATTTATGGAAATCTTTGAAAGTGTTTAATTGACATTTGTTCCGCAAGGAATATGCAACTAGGAGCCTCAGTGATACATGCAGATTTTGAATTTGCCATGCTCACTGTTCTGAGAGATATATTTCCAACCGCAGTCATCAAATGTTGCAGATTTCATTTAGGGCAGGCATGGTGGCGAAACATTAAAAACCTAGGGATGACATGTAGGGATTACAAGGACACCAACAGTGACATAGGCCAGTGGCTGAAATGATCATTTGGTCTACATTTCATTGACCCAACAGATGTAGAAGATTGCTTCGTCGAGGAATTAATGACAGACGCACCTCAGGATGAGAGATGTACTCGCTTTGCGGACTATCTGGTTAATAATTATGTAACAGCAGAATCAAGATATCCTCCAGTGCTTTGGGCTGAAGTCCCCTCAAATACAAAGCGCACCAACAATTCTGCCGAATCTTTTCATGCTCATTTCAATGAGCAATTTTATACATCCCACCCATCTATATTTGTGTTCATGGATGTACTAGGAAAGCTCCAGACTGCTACTTATATTAAGATCAGGAGTATCGGTAAACCAGCAACTACGCGGAAAGTTGAACGAGACAGGACAGAGTATGCCATGGCACAATATAACAAATTTATTTCTGGGGAAATAAACAGACACAATTATATGAAGTGTTTAGGTAACCGATTCACAGCAAGACCAAACATGTAACTTTGAGTTTTTTAACGCGATAAATAAAGGACTATTTAAACTATTCTTATGGAATTGAGGAGTGAAAAACGCGATGAATAAAGAACGAAAAACAATATCCTGCTTCAAAATCCTGCTTCCACCTCCCCGTGGTAAGCAGGGGGCAACAGATGATAACGTCTGGCTAACGGAAGAGGTGAACGATCATTAAAGAACTGCTACACAATCGGACTTTCAAGTGAGTGAAAAAACGCGCAATTGATACCAAATTTAGCCGCGCTTTTGATAGAAATATATCCGCGCTTTCAATGATGACCCGCCGCGCTTTTGATATGCCAATCCGCGCTTTCGTAAAACGCCGGTTGTAGGAGGAGGGAGAAGAGAAGGAGGAAGAGGAGGGAGGAGGAGGAAGAACAGAAGGAGGAGGTTAAGATAGAAGAAAAAGAGGGCGCACTGAGAAAGAGAAACGGAGAAACGGACATACAAGACACACAAACACGATAGAGAAAGAGAGGAAAATAGAGCTAGAAGAAAAAGAGGGCGCACTGACAAGGAGAAAGAGAGAGGACACACAAAACAAAGACAAACACATGAACACAAAACACAGAGAGGAATAGATACAAAGAAATATAGAGAAAGAGAAAAAGAGACAGAAACCCATCTCAATCAACTGAAACGAACAAATAAACAGAACAGAACAAAAAAACACAAAATTTTCCCTCCACTCCAACCCACACCATCACAATCCCACTAAGAAACCAATAACACATAAAAACATAAGAACATAACAAAATAAGGAAGGTACAACACAACAGCAGTTAGTTACGTACCTCCAGCAGTAGCGTGACAGGAGTACCCTCAGTATAAGCAGCAGTTGTGGGTAAGGTAGCAGCCTAGTCAGACCCAAGACGTTCCCGCGGCAGAAGTGCTGGGAGAAAAGAACACAAAGACAAGGAATTAAGATCCCAAGTGAAATAGTCAAGTGAAGAGTTGACAAGATTGTTAACTAAGGAGACGATGTTGAAGAGGACCTATAAAGCGATACTACGCGTTAAAGGTGGAGAGAAGAAGAGGTGTAGAAGAAGAAGTTGCAAGGCGAAAACAAGACAACTCGCCGTGAAATCCCTCGGGCATGGCGGCGGCGAGTCTGGTGAGGATCTGCAAGTGTGTGTGTGAACAAGGTTAATACGTGAGTGACATGTAAGGTAAAAGCGCGTTTTCGTGACGTTCACCGCCCTGGTTCAGTCCAGTCTATACCGTTCCAGGCTGGATTGATGCTCGCTTAAATACATCGCGACTGGCCCCGTCCCATTCGTCGTTCCTATTGGCTGGGGGATCGAGTGGGCGGTCCTCCGGGCAGAAATGGCGCCTGGTGATATTAGTGCAGTGGCCACTTTAGTGTTGTTGATGGTACATTAATTTCCCAAGATGTTGTTTCAGCAA
>JACEEZ010011282.1:27500-38231 GCA_016584305.1 Chionoecetes opilio
TTGGCTGAGTGACATCTTGGAACCTGGTGAGGTAGGAGTTGAGGCGCGACCAAGGCAGCGAGGTTGGATCTAAACAAATCTAAATATGGTCATGTTGGAGATCCTTAATTTTGTATTGCCAAGGTCCCTGTGATGGACAGTGTGTAGTTGGGTAAAGAAAACAGTCAATCATGACTGTACTTTGCAAGATGCAAGTTTCTACAGTAAAGCGATGGCTATGCGCGGCCGTGCTGCTGCTGCTGCTGGCGGGGCACACGGCCACCCTGGGGTACGCCTACCACCGGGAGCACGCCGGCGGCCACGAGGAGGAGGGGCGGTACGGGTGGGAGCTGTTGGTGGGCGGCGCCGCGGTGTGGTCGGTGGTTCCCCTGCTGGCGCTGGGCTGCCTGGCCCCCGAGACGGCCCCCTCCATGGGCAAGGTGTGGCTGGCGGTGCACGTCACCTGGAGCGACGATCGTGCTGCACACGCCGTGCAGGCGCTCTGCAACCTTCAGGTGCGGCCACTGCTGGACGCCCTAATGCCCGCCATGGACGTCCTCGGGTTGGCCCTGCCCGCCACCACCCTGCACACCCTGCCCTTCTGGTGGTGGTCCCTGCAGGGACTGATCCTTGTCCTCCTGGTCAACTGCCTCATCAGACGTGCCTCTCCCCGCGAGGACGAAGACGAGGACGAGCCTGAGGCCGAGATGACCTAAGTGGTGGTGGGATGCCCCAGGCGCGCCGAGGAGACCACCGTCACCCTGCCGGACCTGCTGCACCTCTGCTACCACACCCGCCGCCCCGACGCCCTCCCTCTTCCGCCGGTGTGAGGTGTTACTTCATCACTCTGAATGACTCCAGAAAAATTATTAAAAAAAAAAAAAAAAATTACAACATTATCTATTAACTGAAAGCTTTTCTTTACTTATGATGGATTACATTTATCAGTATATGTATATCAATATTTATTCATTAATGTATCGTTCAAGTAACACGTATACATTACTTTTCATGCACTTTTAGTTCTTTTGCACTGATATTATATTAATGCTCTTATATACCAATACCTTATCTCTCTCTCAAACACACACACACACACACACACACACACCACACACACATACACATACACACACACACGTGTAGTGGTCAAAATGACCATCCAACCGCTGCCACCATTATGTAGTGGTCAAAATAACCATCTACACCGTTGTCACCATTATGTAGTGCCCACCTTGGGAGTGTACTCTACAGTCCTGGTTACTCCGCTGCCACCACCCACATTAAGTGGGAAAAAATATATGAATGAACAAAAATAAAAGATTTAAAAAAATATGTAAGTACTGGTTGGAAACTGAATGACAACGCGTTAATATATTTCTAGTTATAATATATTTAACTCTTTACTGTCTCACTTGGTATTATTATACATTCACAGTTTATCTTAATATTAAAGTCTTCCTTCCCTCCTAGCGATACCACGCGAAATGCTCAAGTCGTTATCCTAATATAGTTTACTATCTTTGGTAACTTGGGTTTGGGCACTGTCACCACATTAACGATACGCCACATGTAATGCTCAAGTCGTCATCCTAATCTATTTTTACTATCTCTGGTAACTTCAGTCGCACTGTTTACCACTTTAACGATACGCATATGTAATGCTCAAGTCTTTTATCCTATATAATGTATACGTAGTCTATCCCACTTCCAACGTTTACCTCTCACTTATTTTTTCTATTTCCTTTTTTTCTCCTTGTCCTCCACGGCTGGCTGTGACATGTTGCAGTTCCCCCCTCTGCTAATTTGTGAGCGCTTGGCTCCCTGGTCCGCCAACAGAAATCCAAACCTTGGGACCCTAAGAAATACCTTTTATTAGCCCCTGGTCACAAAGAATCACCAGAAATCATTTAACATCTCTAGTTAACAACATTTCATAACTACCTTTACCAAGGGCGAGAATATCACCTCCCCACAGGCGACTTAACTAAATGAACGTCGAGCTGTTTCCCAAAAATTATCCTAACCTAGAATCCCCGTTCTCACCTCGTTTCGCTACGTGTCTAATTACTACTGGCTTAAAATATAAGCCTAACCAGTGATTCAGGAATGAGCGTGGGGGAAAAATTCCTCGTTAGCTTATTGATACTTATGTGTTATTTCATCTCTTCCCCTATTAATGAAATTTTCCCTCGCTTACATAGCTTCTTCCCCCTCAAAAAAATTTCCTTATGCCTCAGTCCTTCATCAACATCCTACCGGATATCTAACTAAAAATAAAAAAATAAATTATCATATACATCACACATAATTTCATATAAATTTTCTTAGGATCTTCTATCACTTGCAAACAAATATTCTCATCCTGCATTTTCCAATTCTTCCAACAAATTTACAAAAAAATGAGATAGTATGTATTCTTAACTTATCACTTCCCTCACCAAGAGTAGATTTGACCATGGGAATACGTATTTAATGTAATGCCTTCACTCCCTTGAAATGAGAACCTTCTCACTTCCTCTCTTATTTGTCAAGGCCGAAGCCCTATAGAGTCGCAACTGGACTCGTCCCTCTAGTCTGAAATGGTCAATTTCCATTTTTACCCCACTAATCCTAGGCGTAGGTGCGTAGGGAGAAATCACGACTGATCTACTCCATACCCTCAGTATCTTGGATAAGGCTCACCTCCTGCTTGAGGCATACATACTCCTGCGTCTATCACCCATCGAGAAAAGCTCAGAGCCAAGCCAATCCTGGGGTCTTACGACTACCTACGGGTTTAGGGGTTCAGTGCAAACTGTGTACACCCTCTAAGACAAAAAAAAAATGTTTAAACCCTACAAGTCTTCTAGGGACCTTCCTCAAAATCTCTCTTTCACTAGAGAAATGGTGACGTTAATCTTTTTCTCTCTAGAGGTTAACACTTATCGCCTGTCATCAACATTGGTCTAAGGTATCTCCTCACTGGTCTCCTCTCTCTAGGTGGGGGTTGCTCAAGTTTCTTCTTCTACAACTACTATCTCTGCTGGTTCCAACGCCAGCCATCTTGTCCTACATATCGCTTAAATTTGCTGGGCCGCGCGCTGTACTGTTTGCCGTCAATATATTTTCTAATACATATAAACCCTCCATCTCTCAATACCCCACCACTTTGTATGGTCCCAACCACTTAACTGAAAGTTTTCTATTGGTGCCCGTCTCAAACGTTCTTCTTTTTACCCACGCCAATTCGTCTTTTTCCAACCTTTCATTTTTTCCTTTTCACATTAGCTTTCTCCCGCCATTTTTCTACCTCTCTCCAAATTTGTTCTTTTGATTATTTCGTGTGCCACTGTTTGTTTCATCCTCTGAGTCAATTTGTGGTAATTTCACACTAATCAACCTTGGAGCGTATCGGAAAAAAAAGCATAAAAAGGTTAGGTACCCTTGTCTCATGCACTGCACTATTTAATACTCTTTGGTTTCAAGAGATATTGGCCACCTATGAGGATAACCCTTGCACAGGTTTGAGAGAATTTTTTTTCATTGTTCGGTCCCTCCTTTCTGAGATACTATTACCTTGTGGTTTGGTAAGGCGTGGTGTTTTTCAATTGTAACTCACATGAGTCACACAACTCTTTGAATTGTTGTGACGTAAACTCCTTAGCATTATCCAATAACAAGGTATGTGGTGCTCCAATAACTGACATATTCCCTAAAATTCTTACATACTTCGTCGGTCATCCTAGTCCTTAATTTATAAAAGGTAGAAAACCCTACTATAATGATCTATTATGGTTAATACATAGCGGTATCCGTGGGCTCCCGTTCCCATGTCTGTTATGTCTATGCTTATCCTCTCTAGAGGTTTACTTACTGATGGTATTTCTTGCCATTGTTTTTGGGAGTCCCGACTACCCTTATGCTGTTGGCATGTCAACAGTTCCTCACCTATTCTCTCACATCCGTTTTCAGGTTGGGCCAATAAAAATAGCCTTCTGCTTTACTTATTGTTTTTCCTCTGCCCTAAATGACCCGATTCCTTATTGTGAATTCATTCTAAGCCGCTCGCTTCAGTTCACTATTAAACCAATAAATAGTGTATACTGTTATCGAACGGGTGGTTTAGTTAAATAAAAAATTCCTCCTTCTATTACGAATTGATCTAAAGTATTTCGGGGGTATTTAGATCTGGTATTCTGCCCTCCTTCTAGATACTCTATCTTTTCCTTCCATCTACGGCCCCTCTCGTTGCATTTCCTTACTTCTTCTTATTTTCCCCCCCCAAACCACCTCTCTTCTACTTGACATCGAATGATTCTTACGGGGTCTACTAAGTTGGTCTGCTACAGTGTTTTTTTTCCCTGCTTTATACTCTATCTGTACCTATATCTCTCATCTCTAGGATCCATCTGTTCATCCTAGGTGACTTTGGTTCGTTGTTTAAAGACTGACACTAAGGGTTGGTGGTCTGTTCTGATGATCACCCTTGGGTTCCCCACGGGAAAATGATGAAACGGGTCTGCAAGCAAAAACTATTCCTAAGGCTTCCCTATCTGTTGCTGAGTATCGCGTCTCAACTGGTTTTAATTTTCTTTGAAAAAAAAAGAGATTACTTGGGCTTTCCCCTCCTCACTATACGGGCCATCAGTACTGCTCCTACGTGAGTTTGGCTAGCATCGGTATCCAACACAATGGTTTATTAATGTTGGCCTTAGTTAAGATGGGAGCACTAGTCAGTTACCCTTTAATATCTGAAATGCTTGCTGGCTTTCCTCTGCCATTTGAATGGTTATCTCTCTTGGTCAAATTAGTGATAGACACTGCTATCTTAGCGAATCCTTCTATGTATTCCTATAGAAACCTACCATACCTAAAATCTTCTGGTTTCCTTGACATTAGTTGGGGTTTCATTTTATCTACGGCTGCCATATGTCTGGGTTGGGTTGGTAACCTTCCTTGTCCACAAAGTGTCCCAGAAAATTAACTTTTCTTTGTCCTTTTTTTTACATTTGGTCAGATTTAATTTGACTCCAATCTAGTCAATGTCCAAATAATTTATCGATCCTTTCCAATAATTTTTCTCGTAACTGGGTGCCATCAGGATTATGTCCATCCAGAAAATTTTTAAGCCAATTTTCTTTCAGAAAAGGAATTAAGATCTGGGCTAATTTGCGAGAGAAAATTGCTGAAAACTGCAATTTAATCCAAAGGGAATCTTTTTGAATCTATATAAGGATATCCCTTCACTGAAAGTTTGTTAGATCTTTACTACTTTCATCTAACAGTACTTGATAATACGCATCTTTCATATCTAGGGTGGCATAGTATTCATAGCCCGCTACCGATTCTACTAACTCTTCCATTTGGGTAGGGGGTGTATGTCAGTGGCTAAATGTTATTCACCTTTCTATAGTCTAGACACATCCTTTTTTCCCCATTCGGCTTGTTAACCAGTACTATAGGATTTAAACCCCACGCAGCTGCGGATTTTCTATTATGTCCTTCTCTTCCTTTTCTCTAAACATTTTAGTTTATTAGTTCTTTAGCTTTCTCCGGATACCTATATGTAACTCCTCTACATGGTTTTGGATCTAACACCTGAATATGAGCGGTTCAGTTTTCATTGTGCCTAGTTCTCCTGCATCTAAGATAAATAGTTCATGGTGCTCTTTTTTCAAGGCGAAAAGATGATGCCTCTCCTGTTCACTTAAGTGTTTCCAGTCTCCTTTTTCTAGAATTGCCTGTATTCGCTCCGGTCGAGTACCCTTACCCTCGCTACCATCACTATCGGGGACATTGCGTTACTCATCTAGTGGTGAGACAACGTGTTTCGGCGTAACTTGCTGTTCTTGAATTTCTTCTGAGTTACTAATCTATATTTAGCTAAAATTTTTACTAGGACGTAACTTCAGCTGTCCACTACTGTTATTAATTATTGGTAGAAAGATAGTTCTTTCTTTTGTAAACCCGGACGCATACAGGTGCTATATTTTGCACTTGTTTTTTTTGTGTCCACCAAAAGAGTGGTTTCCCTCTACCTCGTCCACTGACAATTCTAACCATTGAGTTCTTTTTTGGTTTTTTTGGTCACACTTTGTTGTATCCTTATATGACAGCTTGATTTTATGCACCTCCTCTTCGCACTTTTCACTCCCTTTAAATGCTCTGATGGTACCGTATCGGTGTTTTAACAAAAATTTAAGGGATAATTAGGTTAGCCCACATGACTTTCTTTTGTTTGTAAAATTTATAGTTATTTCTTCTAGTCCTATTATGTTCATCCCTATCAGGGCTTGGTGGATAAAAACTGATCTGGAACAGCTAACATCAACACTTCTATTGTTCTATCTATTCCTAAGGGGATTTTTTTCTTACTTGACCTAAGATTCCCCAACTCCTTTCCTGTTATACCGGTTAAAATAGGGATTGTTACTGTGGGTTCTTATTTTAAGTTGTAAATCTAAAGCTGCACTCTTTTTTTTAAGTGAATATTCGCTTCCTGTGTCTAATAAACTTCCATGACGTGATTTATTAATGGCTAAGGGGATTTTTTGGGATTGATGTTTAACTAGTCCCGGGAAGATCCTGTCCTCCCCGGGCAATTTTTGGGTTCCTCTTCTACATCCTATTCTCCCGCAATCGAAACAAGCGTTTGCTATTTGTCTTCCTTCGACGTCTGCGGCTGAGTGGTTGTTCCCTTCTACAGTAGGGACAAAACATCTGTGAAACCCTTCTCCAAGCTAAACTCGACGGCTTCTGGGCGTTACATACTTTCAAAGGGTTGTAATTTCCTTCCCATCCATCTGTGCACGCAGTTTTTCTAACCTCTGACTGACTAGCCGACAGTTTCTGTGACTGTTCCTGTGTGTTGGGAGACTACTCTGGGAAGCGGTGTTATTTCTGACGGCTGTCGTGGCTGGGTTTTCCGCGAACATTTTGTCGGTGTCTCTTCCGATGGCAATAGCCCTCTCGGTCTCCACTCTCTCTATGAATTTTTTAGAGGGATTTGTTCATCCATAAAAAGCTCTAATTTCTCTTTACTGTTTACTTTGGCAATCCTCGCAAAAGTTTTTTCTTAAAGATTTTATCCCTACGGGGAATTTATCCTGGGTATTTTTGACTTCGCTTCCAGTATGGCGTATTTGCGTTTGAGTTTTATTTGCAAGTCTTGTGGATCTTCCATCCAGTCATACTGGACTTCAGAAATACTGTTTTAAAGGGTTCTGTCGACATTATTGTCCCGTTAGCTCATCGTATAACCCCAAAACGTTAGGGTGTTTTCCCTGATCTAAAAACATCGACCACTGGCATTCTGTTCAATAAGGCTAATTGGCGGGTCTACTCTAGTCATAAGTATCCTCTTTTCTTCCTCCAATCCTCTGAACAACTTTCTACCTGGAAGGAAACTGTCAACCTTCCCTCTGCTTCGATACCTTGTAAATCCCCCAGGTTCAGTATTTGTATATCTCTCGGTTTTATTAATGATCTCATTGTCTCCTAACTTCCTGCTCCTCCTCCCTTTTTTTTCAAAAATAACTCGACCGTTTTTTTTCGTCTTTGCTACTTCTTGTTCTAGCTGACTCTCCCTTGAAAACGCTCGCATTGTTCGGGACGGTTTCGGGGCCCCTCTCGTGTGTTTCTCCTTCCTCCTTCTTAAGCTCTCTACCAATTGCTTCCCTTTTGGAGGAAATCCTCCAAATCCTTTACTGAAAAACCCATTAAATCCTCCATCCCCCCCAAAAATTACTTTACCGTAAATTTAAAAAAAAAATCTTTCCCTGATTTTTTAACTAGTGTTGGGGTTCCACGGTTGGCTATTAAACTCACGACAGCCCTCTGAAGTCGCTTACTTGCTGGGGGCGTCTTCCCCAAAGGCCCCAACACTTATTTTTTCGCATTTTTTATGTCCTACTTACGGTGGGTGACCCGCCCTCCCAACGCTGCACTGCCGCCCATGCCTGATAGCTGTTCCTATTACATTTACTAGCTTCTCATATATAAAACCCCTGCTCGTCCTACCGAAATGCACCCCGTCATACGCTAAGCCCTGTGCATAGGGTTTGGCGTAAAGCATAATTTCCTATACTGCGTTAGTTCTTTATTTAATTTATTGTTTATTGCCCTGCTTTTTTTTATCATAATTTTCTTGTTCTACTCTCCTAGCGTAATGTCTGTTATGATCCTATGTTCTATCATACAAATCCTTATCTCAATCGGCACTTTGCCTGCAATGTTTCTACTACTTTCCTAATATTTTCCAGTATTGCTTCCACCTTACTGTTGCCTTTAAAATCATTACTGCCTAACCATAGGATGACTAACTCAATTCTTTCTGTAAAACTCCGTTTGAGTCTGTCATCTACTAGGAAGGGTTTTAGCCTTGCCTCCTGGCGCTCTGTAAAATTCTACTGTTACGTTAGGCTCATCCACCTCCACAGTCTGAGGGATCTGGGTATGTCCTACTAACGCTACTCTATACATGGATATGACCCTGTGTACTGGCACTTGGCAAAAATATTACTAACAAGGAGTTAGTTGGCTCGTGGGGAAGCGGAAACCATCGAATGGATCCAAAAACCCCTGTCACCATTATGTAGTGGTCAAAATGACCATCCCACCGCTGCCACCATTATGTAGTGGTCAAAATAACCATCTACCCGTTTGTCACCATTATGTAGTGCCCACCTTGGGATGTACTCTACAGTCCTGGGTTTCTCCGCTGCCACCACCCACATTAAGTGGGAAAAATATATGAATGACCCAAAAATAAAAAATTAAAAAAATATGTAAGTACTGGTTGGAAAATGAATGACAACGCGTTAAAATATTTCTAGTTATAATATATTTAACTCTTTACTGTCTCACTTGGTAATTATTTTTACATTCCCCATTTATCTTAATATTAAGTCCTTTCCTTTCCCCCCTAGCACGCACGCGAAATGCTCAAGTCGTTATCCTAATATAGTTTACTATCTTTGGTAACTTCGGTTGCACTGTCACCACTTAACGATACGCACATGTAATGCTCAAGTCGTCATCCTAATCTAGTTTACTATCTCTGGGAACTTCAGTCGCACTGTTACCACTTTAAAGATACGCATATGTAATGCTCAAATCGTTTATCCTAATATAATTTTAACGTAGTCTATCCCACTTCCAAAGTTTACCTCTCACTTATTTTTCTATTTCCTTCTTTCTCCTTGTCCTCACACGGCTGGCTGTGACATGTTTTCAGTTGCCCCCTCTGCTAATTTGTGAGCGCTTGGCTCCCTGGTCCGCCAACAGCATCCCACCTTGGGCCCTAAGTAATACACTTATTAGTCTGGTCAACAAGGATCCCAGTAAGTCATGTTAACTCTTTAACAAACATTTCATACATCCTTTACCAGGCGGAATATCCCTCCCCCAGCGACTTAACTCATGACGTCGAGCTGCTTCTAATTACCTAACCTGAATCCCCGTCTCACCTCGTTCCTACGTGTCTAATTACTCTGCCAAATATAAGCCTAACCAGTGATCAGGATGAGCGTGAGGAAAATTCTCGTACTTTGTACTTATGTGTTATTTCATCCTTCCCCTATTATGTAATTTCCGCGTTCACACGCACACGCACACGCACACAACTCACTGCTTTCTTTTCCTGCCGTCGAGCATAGGGAATGCAAGGGGAAATATCGCTACATCAACACCTTAGAATACTTGCACAATTTATCTAAAAATATAAGCGAACTGTGTGTGTCTGTGTGTGGGGGTGTGTGGTGTGGGGTGTGTGTGTTGTGTGTGTGGTGTGTGTGTGGTGGTGTGTCCGCTCTAGTTCCGCCCCCCGTGCGAATCCCTCATATGCACAGTTTTGGACCGGTTGACCAGGGAAGGTTTAAGCTCACGTATGGGATGATCTGATACTTAAAAAAAAATTATAGCCTATTAGGAGATGTGAAAAAAAGTGGTTCGAGAATTGGGAACTTATGTAGGGTGATGGTAGGTGAGTGAATGGGTGGGTGATGGGTATGGGTGAGTGAATGGTGGGGTGATGGGTATGGTTTAGTGAATGGGTGGGGTGATGGGTAATGGTGTGGGTGATGGTGAGTGAATGGGTGGGGTGATGGTTGGGGGATGGTGATGGGTGAGGGAATGGTGGGGTGATGGTATGGGTGAGTGATGGGTGTGTGGTGATGGTAAAGGGTGAGCAAAGGGTGGGGGTGATGGTAATGGTGAGTGAGGGTTTGGGGTGATGTAAAGGATTGCGTTAAAACTCATTTTCTCATATTTCGGAAAGCTAGAAGGGGCTACTGGAGAGTCTTGTTTGGTGGGCCAAGGCCACCAAACCAGACTCTCCGTAAAACCCCGGGGGGCGGCTTGCGCTAGTGCAATAAGTTGATGCTGAAACCAACATTGACGAGCCCTGCGGAAGTCCGCCGGTGACATCCCATTGTTTCTATTTTTTCTTACTTTGGGACAGTTAGAACCTTTGTCTGGTGTTTTAAACCTTTTAGTGTGTTTTTTCCACATTGTACAAATAAGTATATTCTCTTGTCTGGGAAGTGAAGATCTGCGTCTTCGGCCGTCAAGAGCCCATCACTGGCGAGGACTGTGAGACTGTTGTTCCTACGTCCAAACCATCAAGCGCGCTCACATCTCATATTTGCCGAAAAACTGAAAATTTCATTCATGACGCTTTTTAACAAAAGAAATGAGTACATGGATTAGCCTATATTGCGTCCAAGCTTCATAACACTCCTCCTTTTGGTTTTAGTAAAAAAGGGTTTTTTT
>JACEEZ010011283.1:0-22500 GCA_016584305.1 Chionoecetes opilio
GGTCCAGGGGATCGTTAGGGGGAGGGGTGAAGGCATCTCCCCCCCCCCCCACTTTATAATTACAGTTTAGAGGTATCTGAAGGGATCTGTGAAGGTCTGGAGGAAAAAACACTCTAATAAGGGCGGGAAAGGACTCTAGAATTTTACCTAACTCACTGCGTGTTGTATACATAACATGAAAAACCCAGCCTGTCTCATCCCTACCTCAAAAGCCTTGCATAGTGCATACCACTCCCACAACTTATCACAGCTCAGCTAAAGCCCCACAGCTACATATCATTTGCAAGTTACTTAATACAAGTACACAAGTACATACATTAATAATACATCAAAATGGTCTTCACAGCAATAGCATGAATTTTCCTTCATCGAAAAATTACGCCTTGCAGACATCCACCACTGTTTCCTCTTTTTCTTGTCTTATAGGCATAGTTATGAATACATTCTCTGGAGTTTTAATGGACCCTACCCATAACTACGTCACGGTTTGTTTACATCGGTGCATTGTGGGGATAAGGCGGGGTCGCCGCGGGTGGACCTACGAAGGAAAAACTACGGCGATGGAAGAATTTAGAGTTATTTTGCGCGAAATTGATATTCCAGGTGCTATATTACTGTGCTCTGTTCTCGCTGACAACACTATAGAGAAGACCTGAGGTAATGGCTGATGTGCAGAGGCTTCTAAACCAAGAAAACAGAGTCATAACAGAGCCTCGTCAAAAGGTAAGCAACTGGTAGGTACGTAACGTGTCCCTACCACTTGCTTACTTCTTAATGAGACTGCTGTGACTGTTTTCCTGGTTTAGAAGCCTCTGCACATCAACCATCACCTCAGGTCTTCTCTATGTTGTCAGCAAGCACGGAAATATAGCACCTGGAATATCAATTTCGCCCAAAACAACTCGAATTTTTTTCATCGTCGTAGTCTTCTCTTTGTAGGTTGTATACATATTCATGGTTATGATAGTATTAAAATACCTTATTAATTGAGTTCCTTTTGTTGTCTTTTCTCATAATAAGTAGGGTATTATTCTAGTGTTTGCCCATACTCCCCCTCTCCCACAAAACAAGCTTGGGGACCTGGGGAAATGCGGGATTTTTGGCTGGGGTACAAAATATGCGTCGCAAACACATAGTTTTCGAGTTAGGGGTGTTGTAAAAATTGCCTAGATCAAGGGAAAATTCATTGAATTTCTTGAGTCCAGAAACGTGTGAACCTGACGATCCTCACAGAATGATGCCCCAAGTGTCGAGAACCCCCCGAACCTCCCGCTAGGAGGCTAGGTTAGATTTGGTTAGGTTAGGTTTAGGTTAGATTGGTTAGGTTAGGTTTGGTTATATTTGGTTAGGTTAGCTTAGGTTATATTTGGTTAGGTTAGGTTAGGTTACTTTAGTTTTGGTTAGGCAAAATTTCTCAGATAAAAGGGTAATAGGATATAAGGTGCACACCCTAGATCTAGGGAATTTGGTAAAATTCTAGTGTTTGCCCTTTACTCTCCCACTTCCCCCAAACAAGTTGGGGACCTGTGGGAATGCGGGGTTTTCGGGTGGGGAACAAATTATGCGTCGGAAACACAAAATTTAAGAGTTGTGTATAGGGGTAAAATTCCCGGTATTATTCTAGTGCACGTTTGCCCATACTCCCCCTCTCCCACAAAACAAGCTTGGGGACCTGTTGGGGGGAATGCGGGGGACCTGGGGAATGTGGGTCTTTGGCTGGGGTACAAAATATGCGTCGCAACCACATAGTTTTTGAGTTAGGGATGTTGTAAAAATTGCCTAGATCAAGGAAAAATTCATTGGATTTCTTCTGAGTTCAGAGACGTGTGAACCTGACGATCCTCACAGAATGATGACCGAAGTGTCGAGAACACCCCCAACCCCCGCTAGAAGGTTAGGTTAGTTGGGTAGGTTAGATTTGGTTAGGTTAGGTTTGATTAGATTTGGTTAGGTTAGCCTAGGTTATATTTGGTTAGGTTAGGTTAATTTTGGTTAGGCAAATTTCTCCTAGATATAAGGTAATTACCCTAGATCCAGGAAATTTTACCACCCATACACAACTCTTAAATTATGTGTTTCCGACGCATAATTTGTTCCCCACCCGAAAACCCCACATTAAATATTAAACCCCACATATAAAATTATAGTGTTTGCCCATACTCTCCCAAGTTTACCAAACAAGTTTGGAGACCTGTGGGAATGCGGGTTTTCGGGTGGGGAACAAATTATGCGTCGGAAACACATTATTTAAGAGTTGTGTATGGGGGGGGGTAAAATTCCCTAGATCTAGGGTAATTACCTTATCTAGAGAAATTTGCCTAACCAAAATTAACCTAACCTAACCTAACCAAATATAACCTAAGTTAACCTAACCAAATATAACCTAACCAATTAACCAAACCAAATCTAATAAACCTAACCTAACCAAATATAACCTAACCAAATATAACCTACCTTAACCTAACCAAATATAACCTAACCTCCTAGCGGGGGTTGGGGGGGTTCTCGACACTTCGGTCATCATTCTGTGAGGATCGTCAGGTTCACACGTTTCTGGACTCAGAAGAAATCCAATGAATTTTCCCTTGATCTAGGCAATTTTTACAACACCCCTAACTAAAAAACTATTGGGTTGCGACGCATATTTTGTACCCCAGCTAAAAATCCCGCATTCCCCCAGGTCCCCAAGCTTGTTTTGTGGGAGGGGGAGTATGGGCAAACACTAGAATAATACCCTACTTATTATGAGAAAAGACAACAAAAGAAACTCAATTATAAGGTATTTTAATACTATCATAACCATGAATATGGGATACAAAATACAAAGAGAAGACTACGACGATGAAAAAATTTAGAGTTGTTTTGGGCGAAATTGATATTCCAAGTGCTATATTTCCGTGCTCGCTGACAACATAGAGAACCCCTGAGGTGATGGTTGATGTGCAGAGGCTTCTAAACCAGGAAAACAGTCACAGCAGAGTCTCATTAAGAAGTAAGCAAGTAGTAGGGACACATTACGTACCTACCAGCTGCTTACCTTTTGACGAGGCTCTGTTATGACTCTGTTTTCTTGGTTTAGAAGCCTCTGCACATCAGCCATTACCTCAGGTCTTCTCTATAGTGTTGTCAGCGCGAACAGAGCACAGTAATATAGCACCTGGAATATCAATTTCGCGCAAAATAACTCTAAATTCCTCCATCGCCGTAGTTTTCCCTTCGTAGGTCCACCCGCGGCGACCCCGCCTTATCCCCACAATGCACCGATGTAAACAAACCGTGACGTAGTTATGTCTGGGGCCCATTGTGGTGTTTTTGCACATTGGCACAAAACAAGCATAATATGTTCTTTTTGTCTGGGACATGTTGAATGGATAGGTACTGCGGTCTGCTGAACCAAAACAAGCCGATCAGCTGATCAGGCGAGATCTGAGTCTGCGCCTACTACGTCACAACCAATCACAGCGCGTTCCGCCGTGTTGTGATATTTTGGCCCCAAAAAAGCCATATATTTAATTTATGGTGCATTTCTCAGCAAAAAGAATATGAGTACAATGATATGTAGCCTATATTGCATCCAAAGCTTCATAATACTCCGTGTTTTAGGTGTGAGTAAACGGGTCCATTGTTTTGCCAATATTTTCATCAAGTGCAGAGAAATAAAATTATAAACTACATTTTTTATTAAGAACTGTTTCAGTTGTTGTATTGAAGGGTAATTCTGATATGTCCCGAAAAAGCACAGGGACTTTACGGTAAATGATAGATCATTCAGGCTGAAAGGGCAGAGGAAGTGAGAGCGCAAGAGACATCTGGCAGCGTGAGCTTCCCAGAAAACTCGCCATTCTGAGAAATTAGAGAATGTAAGCTCAGAATGGTATTAGTGATATATTTAATGCTTGAGAAATTTATATACTTCAGGCTGTCAATAGGGAAAAGTCGAGCAGGGAAATTAGCTACAAATCCTTCGTGCAGTTTTTCAGGAAAGGTATTCAAATAGTAAGAGCGCAAATAGCAAGCCATAAGAATTGCGAAATGACCGGAAACTTTCTGATACAATGCACCTTCGGGACATACTACAGACACATAGAATGTTTGTGTAAAGAAGAAATAGTGATGTCCAAAGAAACTTTTGTGAAAATCGTCGTCGTCGTCGTCGTCGAATATGGTCGTGAAATCAAGTGGGTGTAAGGACATAACGATAAGGCCTGAGAAGCATTTGCCTGAGTTAGCACTACCTCACAAATACCGTCACCTATAGGTAAGAAGGCAAAGAGAGATGCGGGGCAAAAATACAGGTTCAAATATTCAGTACGGCACCTATCCAAATCAGACATGCTCCCAGTAGCATACTGGTTATATTTATTATTAATCAACACCACAGTACTTGTTTGATTCAGTATCATAACAGATTCGTTTACTGAAAAAGGAAACGGTTCAATTCTGTGAACATCAAACACATGCTTGGATCGAAAAGGAACATGTATAACAACGGCATCTGACGTTAGCACTGATTCAAGGAGAGGGTAATAGTGTTGAATACCATTTAAATCAAACAAAGGTTTCAACTTGTAATTTGTCTTTTCTAAGTTCAAGGCATGCATAAAATCCTTAACAGGAAAGAGTGAAGAAGTGACCCTTCCACGCGCTGTGTCAACCATATTTGTTAGTATCTGTTGTTAGTTTCTTACAATAGAATTAACCGAATTAGTCAAAACAGGCAGTGCTTGCTCCAACACAGTAAAAGTTTTGTAAAAGTTGTGCTCAGATTGAATAGTATTTAAGGTCTTCCTCAAGGAGTCAGTGAAAGAGGCAAGATATACTACTTGACTTTCAAGTCTGGCAATATTTATGCAATTTAAATGAATGGGTTTGTTATTAGAGGAAGCCAAGGAGGCCAGTTGATTATAACGGTCTCTAAGTTCTTCTACATCCTCATTCATTGCTGTACCAAATAGCATACGTGAGAGCTGTCCAATACCGTCAATGAATCCCCGCTTTGTGCGGTTAGTTACTTTTAACCCGTCATAGTTTTCCAAAGCTAAGTTGACAGTGTCGTTCAGGTATTGCACTCTAGCAGTTAAAAGGATAAGAAAGGATCTAGGGTACTTCGCCGGAACGTAGGACTCCAACTTCAAGAGGGCTTCATCCAGTTGTTCCGTTACTTTTCTCAGTCTACTTGGGATTTCCACCAAAGTATCATAGGGATAACGTACCCACAAAACATTCTCCACCAAGGTAACCCTTCACAAGGGAGCGGTTAGGGCTCCCGGCTTAAGATGAGCAGGTTCCAGAGCCAAAATAGAATGCAGGATGAAGAAGAGGAATTGGACAGACATCTCTGGAACAGAAAAGCTATCATTTACGAGGGCGTAAATTATAAGCATGAGTTTGGTTAGTAGGAACAATATATTTGTTAGTTTCAAGCCGCATAGCATCGCTTAGTTTAGCAGTTTCTACTAAGCATAAATCAGGCTTGGCATAGGCCTTTAGACGCAGAGGCCAGAGGTCCCATGTACTGATATGTTTACATTTTTTACGTTTTCCCGTGCGGGCAACATGGGTGAGTAATCATTTTTTCGTAAATAGTTTTTTTCGTTTACTCCACATAAGAGCCCCTCTCAGTAATGAAGTTACTTTCATAGTATCATGAATTACTCACATACATATCCCATACACTTCAATCTCCATGTTAATCACAATCTTCGTATATATGAATGAATATCTGTAGTACTTGTATCTGTCTTAGACATGATTAATATGAACGTGATAAATATGAGGTACATCAGTATTATTGTTCAAGTGAAGTATGACTGTAAGAAAGTTACGGATCCAAGTGGCATAGCATGTGTATATAGAAATCTTCGAAAACTGTATCAGGAAGATACGCTGCCAGACGTACGATCGCACAGGTGGCTGACAAGGGAGGGAGGGGGTGCTTGGGATAAAGAACACGTGTTTTAGTCTGAAGAAAGTGTCGTACCTTAGGCATCAACACACTGCTGTACACATTAATGTTTCTTATATACTTTGCTGGTATTCGTCAGTTGCATTTATATATATGTATAAATCAAGAAAGTTCTCTCTGTGTAGGAAAAGTTGTATATTTCTGGCCCTTCATACTATAATAATAGGAATAGTGGGCGCGCAGTGAATCTTTGAAATGCTTATTCCTTTACATTAAATGGGAATTTCATTAAAAACAAANTTAAAATATATGATCAACTATTTGTAAACAGAAAAATAGTTGCTAATGTCCTCAGAATCGGTATTGACACACAAGCCCCCCCTTCGTGGTTGAACTTCTAAAAAATGATTATAGGACTATCAGACTATACTTTTGTTTATAAGGCGTTGAATACATAAAAAAATTGACAGTGGTTTTCAGACCACAACGATAGCATACAAACCAGACGAACCAATAATCTAAAAACTTCCATTGTGTAGAACTTCCCATGCTCAACAAAGTGTTCTCATCGGGGAACTAAACTGTGGAACAAACTTCCAGATGATGTAAGGAATAAAGAATTTAAAATCCATTTAAACTGCAAATAAAAGAAAAGTTGAAAAGTAACTATTAAAATTAATTTATTATTATTATAATTGTGATTTGTAAAATTAATGTGTAATTTTTCATTGATCTCTTTATCAGTACTTTTATGTATGTGTACTGTTATGGTATGAATGCTTGTTTGTGTATATTCTTTAAATACTTATTAAATTTATTTCATTTAATTGATAAAATTAAGTAGTATATTCAGTAGGGAATATAATTTTTTTTTTTTTAATTTAGTTTTTCATATTAAATTAGCATTAGGCCGTCCTACACGCTACATCTGCTGACCTCTTATTTTAGCATAAAGTCCATAAAAAGAGTACAAACTAATGAAAAAGGCTTTTTCATTTTCTTTTTCCCTTTGTATAATACTTTTTATATTTTTTTAAGGCCAATAAAAAAATTATTCAATCAAAATTTATCAATCAATCAATCTTCTCTCTCTCTCTCTCTCTCTCCTCTCTTCTCTCTCTCTCTCTTTTTCTCCCTCTCTCTCTCTCTCTCTCTCCCCTCTCTCTCTCTCTCCTCCCCTCTCTCTCTCTCTCCTTCTCTCCTTCTCTCTCTTCTCTCTCCCTCTCTCCTCTCTCTCTCTCTCTCTCTCTCTCTCTCTCTCTCTCTCTTTTCTCTCCTCTCTCTCTCCTCTCTCTCTCCTCTCTCTCTCTCTCTCTCTCTCTCTCTCTCTCTCTCTCTCTCTCTCTCTCTCTCTCTCTCTCTCTCTCCTCCTCTCTCTCTCTCTCTCCCCTCTCTCTCTCTCTCCTCTCTCCCCTCTCTCTCTCTCTCTCTCTCTCTCTCTCTCTCTCTCTCTCTCTCTCTCTCTCCTCCTCTCTCTCTCTCTCTCTCTCTCCTCTCTCTCTCTCTCTCTCTCTTTTCCCTCTCTCTCTCTCTTCTCTCCCCTCTCTCTCTCTCTCTCTTCTCTCTCTCTCTCTCTCTCTCTCTCTCTCTCCCCTCTCTCTCTGTGAGTGTGTGTGTGTGTGTGTGTGTGTGTGTACCCGCAACACGCCCCACACCTGAGCGCGTTCATACTTACGAGGAGAGAAGCAGCACTTGCAGTCGTCATCGCACATTCCCTTCACGTACTTGCCCTCGTCGCAGGTCTTCGTGCAGCAGCCTCCCACCATGGCACAGATGGCCTTGGCCTGGCATATAGCTGGCGAGTGGGCAAGAATGTTTTAAATCTCCTAAATGCCATATGTTCTAGAAAATTTTGCTAAATGCCATATGTTCTAGAAAATTTTTCAACACATTTTATCTATCAATCTGAAAGTTCTTTATAACTACGCCATTTCCTCCTCCTATATGTTCCGATGTTGTGATTTAATTCAGTTTTAACCCATTAATTAGGTGTTGAATGTGCTTGTCGCCGAAAGAAACTGTTGTTGTCGATATATTCAGCTCATGAGACTTGTGATCTGTTTTACTGACCATTTTCTGGCCTGCATTGATCTTCTTACAGACATCCATGCGGGTGTCAAACTTCATCCATTGGCTACTAAGAATCCACCTGTCCACGTCCATGTAATCTTTCAATATATTATGACACTCTTTTACCATAGACGTTTTCAGTAGCGTCACGACATAGGGCAAACAAGCAAATGAACCCAAACTACAATTTTTGGTGGGGAAGGAGGGGGAGGGGCTTGTTTACTTACATTTTCTGCGCTTAGCCAGTCTCCTAATGACGGCATTTCAAGTACAACGTTGACTGGCTATTGCAGTGATAACTGGACACCGAATACCATACCTTCATTATCTAAATATTAATTTTTTCCTTGGTGTGTATTAGAGTTGGAATTAATAGTTTTGTGCTAAACAGATGAACTAAGGAGCTGCAAACTACCATGAAGTAAAGAAAATTTAGACAAGCATTAGCACGTAGGCTGTAAAAATGCAAAATATCAAAGGAGAGTAAACACATATTTAATAGGTAATGTGGAGAACCAGTTTCACTATTACTATTACTTTTTAACTGTTAATGATTATACGTCTTCTACTACTACTACTACTACTACTACTACTACTACTATCTACTACACTATTACTCCACAAAGCAAAGAAAACAAGTCATGAATAAGAACAAAGTAAGAAAAAAGCAACAAGATCACTAAGAGTAGGTATGAGCACTTGCAGCGCCTTCGCAGTAGTTACCGGCCCAGTGTTAGTCGGTGCAGTCCCGCGAGCAGAAGCCCTCCCACACTGGCGCATTTAGTAGTAGCAGTACAACTTGCAACCCGTGGTTTGTGATAAGGATCTCTATGCACCGTGAAGAAAGGCATCAGTAGACGAATAAAAAAAAATAAAAGATTGTGGTGAGAGAGAGAGAGAGAAGAGAGAGAGGATGGAGTCTTTTAGAGAAGAGAGAGAGAGAGAGAGGAGAGAAGATTCGTTATACTAGTCAAGAATATCTAGGGACGATCAGGGGAATAATGGACTGCTGTTAACTGTAAGGCGATTGGTGATTACTACCTATCCTCAAATATGTCAATACTTTGATATTGAAAACACATGACTCGGCGTAATGTGCTTGGTCTCTGACCAATCACTTTAGACCTTCTTTTTCCCCCCCCCCCCCCCCCCCCGGAAACTTGGACACAGTCTTATATTGCATCCTTCGATTAAAAAAACAAAAAAACATTTCCTAAAGAAGGCAGCCATGACGGATGAAAGTGTGAGGCTGAGCAAAAGTTTTGAACGGTTTGAAGGGAGGAGAGTCGATCAGTACTCACTAAGCGGGAAGCAACAGGAGCAGCCTTCCCCCTCACACAGGTCCTTCACTTTTTGTCTTCTCACAGTCTTCGTGCAGTATCCTCCATTCTTCTTACAGAGTGACGCAGGTTTGCAGACGGGCTGGTGAACAAGGGAGCAAGGGAGGACGTTTCAAGATCGATATACTCTACAAAAAAGGACACCACTCAAAATGTCCACACTAAGTTATCATTAGCGATACAAAGAGTGGTGAGTAATATACGTGAAAGGAAACTACAGTGTGGACAAGAAAAAATGGGCCAGAGTAATTAATTTAAGGAACATTGTTCTACCATTAATTTATTATTTAAGTATCCAATTCCATAGAAAAGAAATGGAGCCAAAGCAAGGAGGTTTCCAGAAGTTGTCGCCGTCTGTTATTCCTATCATAGTGTGGCATACAAAGACTATGAACAACAAAGAGTCATGGTGCGAAATAGATGGGCCAAGGGCGTGCACTTCCCCCTCCTGGAAAAATATCCGATACAAATACTGCATATTGGATGCATCTCGATAGATTGATTGAGGTTTGTTGGCTTGTTGTTTGTTGTTGTTTGATTTGCTTAGAGGATATACAATTCCAGAGCCTTAGTGATCTACCGCTGCAGATTAGTGTTGGGGGAAGGCACCACCCCGGGAGGGGGGTTCACAAACCCGGCTAACACACGGACCCCAGTCACTGCTGGGTGGGACAGGGGCTCGGGTTTTAAGAAAGACCAACATCTGTCTTCGCTCCGCCCGGGGATCGAAGCCGGACTTCTCGGTTGTGAGCCGAGCGTGCTAACCGCTATCACTACGGAGAATGTGAGCATTTACTGAAAAATAAGCAGTTGCAACATAATTCAAAGTATATCTGTACAACTGGAAACTTGATGCATTGGAACTATATAGATATATATAATATATATATATATATATATATATATATATAATATATATATAATATATATGTATATATATGGTATATATAGTATATATATATATATATTTATATATTATATATATATATTATATATAAATATATATATATATACTATATATTATATACACATAGGAGAACGCTCCTCGGGAGAGACAAGGAGAGTATGTTCAGGAGTCTCGTTGAGGATGTCGAGGGCATGTGAACGCCTAATGACCTCTGACCCGCTACCGGCTCTGAAGAAGCTCCGTTCCAAGTTTTCATCTCGGGAAATTGCTAATCCAAGACAGAAGATGGACGCGAATCTAGTGTCGGAACCACTGGGCACTGACGCCCCAAATACAGTATATATATACCACACACTCAATATATATATATATATCTATATATGTCCCCATTACGAAAAATACCTGCGAACGCCAATACTAGGTGTACATTAAAACAACTAAGTGTAGCTACTTACGGTCGGCAGGCAACAGGTGCACCGGCCTGGTTACCACAGTGCACGCACCTCTTTGTTCAAGGACACTTTGAGTGCAATAACCCACCAGACTTTCGACACTGTCGTCTTGTTGCACTCGATCAAGAAACGATAGTAATGCATTTTACACTTGGATAACATACCTGGAAAACTTTGTTGAACCTTAACAAGCAACAACACCATGTAGTGGCAGGGACGGAAGCAAATAATAACTCCAATTTGACCGTGATTTCAAGCCTGTGACTGCTGTTGGGATGGGTATTCGAGAAGTGTAGGCTACGTACATGCGAGCCGTGTGTTGGGGCTGCGGCACACTGGTGTAGCGCATAAAGGTGTCTGTGTATTATTATTTTATTGTTTTGCTGTCGAATGCATCTTTTGTCGTTTTTAACAAGGGATAATTTCATCATGTCAAGTTTTGTCTTGTTTGCACTTTTTGGATGAAACACAAACAAAAAACTCACGGAGAGAAGCAACATTAATCCCTGGTCCCTCAAAGAGATGCTGCACGCTCCGTCCCGCGCCACTCCTAGTGGTACAATGCCTGCCCTTGCGGTACACTTGGATTACCTTGCACTCTGTTGGATTGTAGGGAGATTTTTGATCTTTTTCGAAAGATATGAAATGCAAATTACGTTTTTTTTCTTCATAAGTGACCTCAGATATATTTGGTCATCGTAGGCTCTTTTGTGTTCTATTTCCATCTCTCTCAGGGCCCGTTACACGATGCAACCAACGGAGGGCGCTGGTCACTACTTGCACGCCTCAAGTGTCCCCATGGGGACAATAAGATCGGGGCAGTTAGACTACCTTAGTGAGCCGATCTGTCTGGTGGCCGTATGGGAACTACACGCGGAGCTAGAATATCGGGTCTCGGGGGTCGGGTCTCGACTTATTTTCATGATCTCTACCAAACCAGCTACATTAAGTGTGTTATGGTCAAATAGGCTTATGCAAAATGGAAATAATACAAGTTTTACCATTTATTCAATGCGTTATAATGAGGATTGTTTGGCAAAATAGAAGCATTCGATCACAGGTGCTAGCAACATTTACTAAATACGCAAAAGGAATGCTTCAAGCGGGTGCATGGGTTAATACCATTCCTGTATGCAAAAGAGAAGGTAATTTTCCGATGCAACCAAAAATCAACCGCAGAAAAAGAAACGCCTTTAGGTAGTTTTTGCGCGACCCATTCCTAAATGTTTATTTTTTTTCGCGGACTCACCGTCACTCACGCCTCACCGTCGTTATCTTGTGCTCCACAGTGGGAGGATGGCTATCTATACCTGAGTCCAATGGCGTGGAAAGACGTTATAAGCTTAATTGCGTGATACTTACAATTACACCCGCGTCTTTGGAAAGTTTACAATAAGTGTAGTTGTCGTAGTATATGTTTACACCTCATCCCTTACCTGTAAGTACTCGTCTGAGTCATAGAGATTTGGTTGGTTTAAACTATGGAACATAATTTAGCCTTTATAGATTCGGAGTGAAAGTCCTGCAGTCATGTTACCAGCACAGAAGCCTGTGACAAGGAACAGGGGGCCTCCACTCAGGCTACCAAGCATCTCGCATGGTGGTTCTGCGCGGGGGGGAGGGTACCAATTAATTGGCTTCATTAAACTGATATATTGTGGAATTCCAGTCCGAGGCATTCTAATATATAGTAAAAAAACAACTTGCTTTCAGATGGAGAGGTTTGGATAGGCTGCAATGCATCCCTTGTCCTGTCGACGAAGCAGCCTATCCGCGGTACAAATTGTCCTAAGACTCCTCTTCTTCGTTTTGACGGATTATAAGCTAAGGATGAGGAGCCCAAAGAGCAGTGCGACTGCGCCTCATCTCCGAGGCAGCTGAGGAAAGTGAAACACTAGAAAAAACATTAGCCCCCCGGTGTCGCAGTGGAAACTAGGAATATGACATGCCCTGGTTCGAATCCGGGCCAGGGCAGTCGGCGGCCAGCCCAATCCGTTTATACATCCCTCCTTTCGGTGTTGGTCCGATAAATGGGTACATGGATAAACTGGCGGAAATCTTTGGAAAGATACTGTAGTAACCCCGGATGTCACACAACCCAGTGTTGTGGATAAACGGGGTGGTCACCCGTTGTCACAGCGAGCGGCGAGAGTACCGAGGCCATGCCGAGCATAGGTATACCCCCATCTTTACCTTTACCTAGTGAACCCTGCTGGGGAAAAACAAGGCTAACCGTCTGAACAGAACTCGCGCTTTGAGGCGCAGCCTTTCACCCTGTGCCTCACCCACCCCGCCGGCAAATGTCGCATGTGTAAAATGCGTTTCAAAGGCCTTTACCGATGTAAAGCTGCTACAACATTCCATCAATCGTTTGTATGTTTAATGCTGTCCACAGACTATGATGGCACAGTAGAGAGAGAGATTTTTTTTTTTTTTTTTTAAAACATTGATGTGGAAGCATGTCATAGATATAATAATCTTGTAAGGATGAAATACCACGTAGGAGCCGTAAGAGAGCATGTCATGTCAGCCTTGAAGTAGGACAGAAACACATGGAGACATTGATTTTATCCAACACAGTAGAAGAGAAAAACAGTCGACAAGAAAATGATTTGGATATGAAGAAAGTGAAGGCATTAAAACGCACGAAATGAATAGCGCAGAGTACAGCAATGAGTGAGTGTTTAGATCACTGGTTTGATATGAAAAACAAGTATATATGTGATGGGAAAGTAAGAGGGTATAAGCAATGCTTGGCACCTATAGATTTGAGCAAGGCCACATTACCAGTCTGCGGGGCTGTGAATGCTTACGCCCATACATCACAGGGGAGGTGAGGAACATGGCATGATGCGACCGTGTTTTCCTTTTTTACATAATAATGTGGCTGGCCAAGCAAGGGTAGTAGAAAAATACATCAAAAAAAAGCCCGCTTAGGCCTGCCCCCCTAAAAGCAGGACGCTAAAAGAGTATCAAAAAGAATGCCTATCTGACGAGGCTGTAAGGTTTCGATACTCCTTCCTCTCTTGAAAGTTCTCATAGAAAGGTGGACAAGAAGAATTAAGAGAGTTCAGAATCTAACCGGCGAAAGGGAGGAAAGAGATAACTGGTTAACTCTTGCATAAGAGATGGACAGAGTTTCCCATTGCATACAGCCATACCACTGAATGAAAACGTTACATGGATGAAAGAAACGCCTTATCGCGGATGTGTAATATCTTCGCATTATTCTCTCTATTTCAGTATAGTTTGTTAAGAGCAGAGAGTATTTATTACACAAATTCTCTCATGATGCGTGTTTAAATTTAGGTGTGATGTAAAGTAACATTTGCAAGCTAAAACAACGCCAAGCTTTCTGTTTTCAGTGTCGCCACAAAGATACACAGAAGGAGGAATGGTATATCTAGCAGACTCACCAAGCTTAACGCAGCACTTGCATCCTTTGTCTTTGCACAGGTCAACATCATCATATCCGTCAGGGCAATGAGTCTTGCACACGCCGCCGACCTTGTAGCATTGCTCGGACACAGAGCATCCTGGGGGACAACACCGCAGTTATAGATCATATACAATAATTAGGTGTGTGTGTGTGTGTATATTCATCTAGTTGTATTCATCTAGTTGTATTTTACAGGGCCAGAGCAACGCTCGTATGGCCCCGTCTCCATATCAACATTTATTTTTCTCATTCATCTTTTTTAGTGTTGGCCGAAGCCAGCACCCCGGGAGGCGGGTCACAACCCCCGGCAAATACCCGGGACCCATTCACTGCTGGGTGGACAGGGGCTCGGGTTTTAAGAAGACCGCCCGTCTGTCTTCGCTCCGCCCGGGGATCGAACCCGGGACTTCTCGGTTGTGAGCCGAGCGTGCTAACCCTTACACTACGGAGTTCCCGTATGTGTGTGTGTGTGTGTGTGTGTGTGTGTGTGTGTGTGTGTGTGTGTGTGTGTGTGTGTGTGTGTGTGTGTGTGTGTGTGTGTGTGTGTGTGTGTGTGTGTGTGTGTACGTAGTGTCTTTGTATAGCTGTCTTCATCCCACACACACGTGTATCCTCACCTGGGATGACGCAACACACACAGTCCTCCCCAGGCGTACACATCTCTGGTTTTGTGATTTGATTATCTTCATGACAGGCCGATTTAGACGTACAGTAGCCGCCCTTCTTGGCGCAGGCCTTATCAGGAGTAGTGGTGCACTTAGCTGTAGATACAAAATACTCATGAGAAAGTGAAATATTGTGGTGATCTGGGAAGGGCAAATTAGGCTACAACACGATTATAGTCAAGATCATTGCTGTGGCCCCGTCTGTGTTCAGTGTTGTCAAGTATTTCAGCAGCTTGTGCAAAACCTGGCCACTGCTGGGTTACTATCATCATGTGATCCATGATGTGATGACCGTGTCTTCTTAACACTTTTGTCATCCTTTCTCGCTCCTTTAATAGTCATAGAGCTGCGTACTGGTATTTGATTTATTTCTATATATATGTTAATTGATCAGTGTTGTTTACGTATTATTTCAATAGTGTGCTGTGTTCCAATATCTACATACAGATTGCCGGGTGGACGATATTAGTTTTCTTTTCCATACATCTACATTAAAAATATCTGATCTTATCACTACAGTATTCATCAATACGAGCAATGTTTTTTTTGGGAGGTTTCTTTTCATCGGTGTTTTACTTGTTTTATTTTTTATTCTATATTACATCGCTTTTTTATCTGAGAAAGATACTGAAGTTGTATTTCAATTTTTTTTTTCATTGTAGAGACTCATATCTTTGTTGTTACGTCGCCTTCAACCCAGTAATCACTTATGTCTTATACGATAACAATAGAATCCTCAGTCTATCTGCTCAGTAATGCCTACGAAACTTTTTTTTTCTTTCTCCTCTCTCTCTCTCTCTCTCTCTCTCTCTCTCTCTCTCTCTCTCTTCTCTCTCTCTCTCCTCTCTCTCTCTCTCTCTCTCTCCTTTTTCTCTCTCTCTCTCTCTCTCTCTCTCCTCTCTCTCTCTCTCTCTCCTCTCTCCTCTCCATCTCTCTCTCTCTCCTCTCTCTCTCTCTCTCTCCTCTCTCTCCTCTCCCCTCTCTCTCTCTCTCTCCTCTCTCTCTCTCCTCTCTCTCTCTCTCCTCTCTCTCTCTCTCTCTCTCTCTCTCGTCCTCTCTCTCTCTCTTTTCTCTCTCTCTCTCCTCTCTCTCATCTTCTCTCTCTCTCTCTCTCTCTCTCTCTCTCTCTCTCTCTCTCTCTCTCTCTCTCTCTCTCTCTCTCTCTCTCTCTCTCTCTCTCTCTCTCTCTCTCTCTCTCCCCCTTCTCTCTCGGATCAATAACATGAGACACGATCGTTGCAGTATCCCACTGTTGGGTTCGGAGTAAATGTCTGCCTGGAGCTGGAGAAAAATATTAGAAATAAACTCAGTGGACGAAAAATCTCGACTGACTCCACTTCCCCGAAGGACCAACGGGTGCAAGAACTAGAAATGGAGTACACACAGAGGAAACTAGGATCTTGCTAACACAGCGATAACCTAACTTTAGCTTATTATACATACATGGCAAGGAATTACACGTGGCTACAGTCTTCACTCTCGCACTCCCAATCACTTATAAATACCCGAGCTAGACGCAAATAATCACAACGACGAAACACCCTGCTGAAAAGCTAAAAATGCTAACGTGTCATATAAATGTCAACCACGTTTCTGTCCTCGTCTCCTGCACGGACTGCGACACCTACCCGCTTGCAGTCTCTATCTCCACTGGTCTAGCCTTCACTAGCTCCCAGTCTGGAATATACGCGGTAACACACGGCCGCGATGTGCCAACTCGTGGAGATACTTTACAGTCTACAGACTCTACACGATGGACGATGGTGAGCTCCCAGACACTACACACACTCACTGCCAGTGGCGGCTCGTGATAGAATACAATGGAGGGACTGCAAACTTCACACAATAGTAGGATACACAAATTTTACCTATCTCAGGTATGAGTTGTAGTTGATGTTCACGGATTTCAGGGCATGGTGCTAGTGGTGGTGGTAGAAGGGATGGTGGGGGTAGTAGTGTTGGTAGTAGAGGGGATGGCTGAGAGTGAGGTGGTGATCATCAGGTGATGGTAGAATTACAGTATTACTTGAAAATAAAGTCAGTACCGCTTGATTTCAGTCTTTTCATTTAATGTCAGCTGGGATAAGTTGATGTTTTGCAAATACTTCACTCGATTTTCCATCGTCATAGGATAATTAAAGAAAGCACGATCACTGATCGCGCGATTTCACAGCGTTCACACCCAATGTAAACACGAGAGGGACGAGACTCAGCTGCCTCGGCTGCAGCTCTTGTGTTCACAAGTGGCGCGGCGGCAGCGCAGACATGAATCGTACAGCAAATATGAAAGTAACTTACATTTAATCAATCAATCATTGGGGGCATACGCCGGGGGGCGCGTCGCCTCGCCCACCCTACGACGCCACTCCCGGGGGTCACCACGCGCGAGTTCCCATGCAGGCTCCTTTCCCATACCAAGCAACTCTCGACAAGAAACATCAACTTGCCCCAGCCACGAGCCTTGTGGGCGCCCCCTTGGCCTCCTCCACGCCGGATTGTCTCTTACAGATACAACCCGATGGGAAGGATCGGTTTCAGGGTAGCGTGCCACATGCCCATATAGCCGAAGTTGGCGCTGACGGACTATGCAGGTAATAGGCCTCGATTCAGTCTCACGGTGCAATCGCTGATTTGACACGTAATCATCCCAGCGATACCCCATGATTCTGCGAAGACACTTATTACCAAAGGCATTGGTTCGTCTCTTCAAGTCACTATTTAGTGTCCATGTCTCACAACCATAGAGTAAGACAGGGATCACAAGCGACTTGAAGATCCGGATCTTTGTCCTCCTGCACAGGTACCGACAACGCCAAATACTCCCGCTGAGCGAGTCCATAACACCGTGGGCTATGCCAATCCGTCGTAAGACTTCTTGACGTGACCCGCCGTCATTATGGACTGCGCTACCAAGGTATGTAAAACTTTCCAAGATCTCAATGTCCTCGCCACACGCATGAACAGACTGTACTGCTTCATCTAGTAGGTCTCCAAACACCTGGACCTTGGTCTTGAGCCAGGAGACCTCAAGTCCCAAAGGCTTTGCCTCCTCGTGCAGCGCCTCGAGAGCCATCACCAGGACCTCCAGCGACTCAGCAAAGATTACTGCATCATCGGCAAAAACAAGATCAGTGATCTTGGTGTTGCCGACGGATGCTCCACAATCACTTTGATCTACAACCCTGTCCAATACCCAGTCCAAACAAGCGTTGAAAAGTGATGGGGCAAGGACGCACCCTTGCCTCACTCCTGTATTCACAGGAAAGAAGCTGGATACACCTGCCCCACACTTCACAGCACTCTCAGTCCCAGAATACAGACCAGTTATCAAACCATAGTCCTTGCAGGAATCCCTCGAAGTCGCAGAAGATCCCAGAGTGACTCACGATGCACTGAGTCAAACGCCTTCTTGAGATCAACATAGGCTGCAAGCATCCCCTGTCGAAACTCACGTCGGCGTTCCACCAGGACACGAAGCGCTAGGATACGGTCCGTTGTTGACGTACCAGGCGTGAACCCAGACTGCTGAGGTCTCTGATGCTTCACCAGATGACTGCGAATTCGTGTCAGCAATAGATGGGCAAGCACCTTGCCTGTTACGCTGAGCAGTGTAATACCGCGGTAATTGTTGNCTAGGGCAGCTCGGCACAGCTTGGTGTGTTGGTTAAAACCTGCGCACCATTCGAGCCATTTGGCCTCCCGAACCCGCCCCGTGACCTGCCGAGCGTGCCTCACAACCTCACGCAGCAGCTCCAGATTGTTGGGTGTCGGCCGCCTGCTGTACAACTTCCGGTGGATGTTAACCATGTGGTTCTGTTCCCGCACCTCCTGGTTGTAGAACCACCAGTTCTGGTTGTACCTGCCACCGGGGACGGGGACCTTCCGTGGTATGGCTGCCTCCGCCGCCCTCTCAATGGCCAACGTCAGTTCGCTTTCACACTGGTCCAGATCCTCCGGCGGCTCGTAGGTGGCCCACCACTGGGCCAGGGTGGCCTGAAACAATGCCCAGTCCGCCCGCTGATGAGGACATTCTTGCTGGTCCTTGGCCTGGCAACACTGTTCAGAGGGACCTCTCATAACCCGGCTCCATCTTGCCGCACATCAGGACCTCCTAAGGGCCTACATAGTTCAGGGGTTCTCAACGCAGGCCATAAGGAACCCTTAGGGAGCTCTGCCACATTTCTAAGGGGCCACAATTTTTTATTTTTTATTTGAGTATTTGTTTTTTACATCATGAGGAAAGGCCAAGAACAAAAAGAAAAAAATAGCAAAAGCCCGCTAGCTGCCAGCTCCTAAAAAAATATGGATGTGATGGATCAATATAGTTCGGGAGAGGTCTTGACACTCCTCTTTTGAAAATATTCAAGTCGTAGAAAGATGGAAAAACAGAAACAGGAAGAGAGTTTCACAGTTTAACCAGTGAAAGGGATAAAAGAGTGAAGATACTGGTTAAACTGGGAACTCTTGCATTAGTAAGATGGACAGAATAGGGGTGAGAATAAGAAGACAGTTTTATGCAGTGAAGCCGCGGTAAGGGGTGAGGCATGAAGTTAGCAAATTCAGAAGTGCAGTGTGCATGAAAATAGCTGCTGAAGATAGCAAGAAAGGGACGGCGGTGACAGAGTGGCTAGCACCTGCAGGTGATGTGCTCGGTGTGGCGAGTTCGATCCCCGAGGATTGCAAAAATCTTTCTGCAATCGTCGAGTGGCCGAATTCCATCCACATGCTGCCTATTAACTCTGCCTTTGACGGCGAGTGTATCGGAGGACACAGGAGGGCAGGCAGCATTAGTCTCTAATCACAGGCGTCACTATAAACATCCTGCCTGCGCCACCACGGGGGCCAACCTTCAGAGCCCTCAAGTGAACCTCCAGGGCCTACCATCCGGGTCCTGGAGGTCAGAGCTTACAGGCGCTCTAGGCATAAATGTAAATAAAGAAAGCAACATGGCGGCGGTGATTTAGAGACTTAAGACAGTCAGTTAGGCCGTTAGGAGGAGATTTCATGAAACGAAAAGCTTTTGAATCCACTCTGTTTACGAGGGCTGTGTGAGTGGATCCCCTCCAAATATGACACATACTCCATACATGGGCGGATAAGGTTCCTTTATAGACTAAACATAAGGAATAAAGGAGGATGACCTAGATTCAGTTAGGAAAGCTAGAAGATCGCCAGTAGATCGCCCATTACGGAAACCGTAGTGACAATCAGATAGAAGATTGTGAGCAGATAGATGCTTAAGAATCTTTTTATTAAGGATATTTTCAAAGGTTTAGAAAGGCAGGAAGTCAAAGCTATATGACGGTAGTTTTGAAGGATTAGAACGGCTACCCTTCTTATTCTTAGGAACAGGTTGAATGTGAGCAAACTTCCAGTAAGAAGGAAAGGTGGGAGTACTTTTATGGGCACGGAAAAGTTTGACCAGACATGATGAAAGCCCAGAAGTACAGTTTTAAAGAACAATAGGAGGGACTCCATCAGGACCGTAAGCCTTCCGAGGATCAAGGCTAGAGAGGGTATATAAATCATTACGAAGAATTTTAATAATAGGCATAATATAGTCAGAGGATTGAGAAGTTAGAACAAGCCCAGCATCATCCTGAGAGGAATTATGAAGAAATATTTGAGCGAAGAGTTCAGCTTTAGAAATAGGTGAGCCAGCTGTGGAGCCATCTTTGAGAAGCATAGGAGGAAAAGATGAAGAAGATAAATTGTTGGGAATATTTTGGGCTAGGTGCCAGAAATAACGAGAAGAGTTGGAACAAGTATGGAACCATAGGAGCCACACTTACGTTGCCGAGTGGGTCGCTGTAACTTAGGTATAAGATTTTGGGCTCAGTCTTTAGTCTTCTGACTCATATGATGCCAAAAGCTCGTGAACGCCTTAATAAATATTGTGAAGAACGGTGATCTTGGTTTGTTGTTAACTATGTACGAGTACACCGCGGCCAGAAAAGATAAACTTGCTAGTTGGATGAATAAAGTCTCTGTGGTAAGAACGCTTATTGTTCCCACGCCTTTTGCTGCTTCCAAACGCTGTTTAACTTTACAGATCGTTATTTGCTACCGATTGCTAAAATATTTATTCTATTATCACACCTTATGATTGATATGATTATATCACCTTGTGATATAATTATATCTCATTTACATTTACTAAACGGCATTTTCTAGTGTTATATATTCGTACCAAGACTTTTATCAAAATTCCTTTTTTTTTCTTGATTATTATCATTATTATCATTGTTAATATTGCTATTGCTATTATTATTACTATTGTTATTATTTTATTATCATTAATATTATTATTTTTGTTGTTATTATCACTATTATTAGTATTACTATTATTAGCATCATTATTATTATGATTGTTATTATTATTATTATTATTATTATTATTATTATTATTATTGTCATTATCATTAGTATTGTTAGTAGTAGTAATAATAATTACATGAATGAATTAGTATTAGTATAGTATAGTATTAACATTAGTATAGTTATTATCATATCACTGTTATTATTAGTGGTTGAGTAGCAGTAGTAGTAGTAGCTGTAGTAAAAGTAGTTGTTGTTGTTATTGTTGTTGTTGCTGTTATTGTTGTGTTGTTGTTGTTATAAGAGGTAGCAGTAGTAGCAGCAGCAGCAGTAATAGTATGTGTAGGTGTAATTGTGATCAAAGCAAAGTACACCGCACAACAGAGTTATTCTAGACAAGTCCATAATACTTACTGGGAATGACGCAACACTTGCAAACAGCAGGGATGGTAGCACCACCAGGACTGCACCCTTCTTTCACTTCATGATGGTTAGATGGACAGTCAGTCAAACAGATGCCACCAGCCTCTCGGCATGTTTGTCCATTATTACACTCATTGACTGATGATAAAATAAACAACTGATTTATTTTAAATGATCACGAGACTGGTCAAGAGCAGAAAAAAAGTAAACAAAAATTCGTCTTCAGAGCCAGTCCCCAAAAATTAGTCATTAAAAATATTCTCAATTCAGTAAATATATATATATATAAATAAAGATATATATATATATATATATATATCGTATTTATATATATATATACTATATATATACTATATATATATATCTATATATATATATATATATATATATATATATATATATTATATATAGTATATAGTATAATATATATAATAGATATATCTATATATATATACTATTATATAATATATATATATTATCTAAGATACTATATATTATATATATTATATATCGTATATGAGATATAGATATATATATATATATATATATATATTTGGTATATTATAGTGTATATATATATATAGCCTATATATATATCTTATAATTCTATATATATCTATCTAGAGATATAATATATCTATCTATATCTATATAAAATATTATATATATTATATATATATCTATATTATATATATATATATATATCTATATATATATCTATATATATATAATATATATATATATATATAAAATATATTATATATATACATCTAGTCTATATCTTATTCTATATATCTATCTATATAGTATATTAATATATATTTTTATATATATATATTATATATATATATATATATTATTATATATATATAAATATATATATGATATATCTCTATATCTATATAATATATATTATGGGAACATGTAACTATTTAGTTTTTTTATGAACATAAAAAGATGTATACATCTTTTTTTGAGGAA
>JACEEZ010011283.1:27500-32500 GCA_016584305.1 Chionoecetes opilio
GCAATGCACCACACTGACGTAGCAAATCATCCTCGCAGTCATGAATCTACAGTTATGGAAATATTTGAGGCTTTGTATATACAGATTTTCAACCTAATATACTTTGTATCTAAGATCAACAGTTTACAAACAAATGTAATTAATAAATTCATCATAAATCACGTATATGTTACAGTACTATCAATATACACTTGTCTTTTTGATCATGCAAGCCAATCATCAGACAGACAGGCGCTAATCAACAAAGGTAAGCAGCAAAGCCGAGACGCCTGGTGTTTTTTTTTCAGCACCGTTATGCGGTAACCCGAACAATATCAATACAGTCGTCTTAGATTGTTTTCTGCCTTCCATTGTATCGTAAGATTTTCCTGAAAAAAAAAAATCTTTATACGTCAAATCCCTTCCACACCCCACAAGCAGTGTCCCTCTCTTGTCAGGCAGCATTTAACATTGCACCTCAGTCCTCCACCAACACCACGCCTGCCAACACGGCCACTGGTCTGCCAGCACATACCCTCTCCCGCTCTCGCCCACACATTCCAATAAACACAAGACACCTATGCTATCAGAGTATTATTGAGTGCGAAGATTACCCACATTTACGCACGCAGCAGAAGCAGCCTTCGTCGCAAGCATCCGGCAAGGACACGAAGGAATCACCATCACCAATAGTAGTACAGGTGGTAGAGGAGCAAAAGCCGCCCTTCTCCTTGCAGTGACTTGAGGCTTTGCATTCTGCTGGTGTAATGCAAACATAGAGGTAATTATACGTCAACCTTGAACAATGGTGCTCAGTAATGGTGAAGGTACACGAGGACACGGTGCTTGGGTAACTGAGATCAAATTACAGCGAGGCAACATTATATTGTATTGGGTTAAGGGGTTGAACAGTTAGGTTTAGAGATAAATAGATATAAAGACAGACAGACACATGAGGGTAGATAGACATAAACGTAGAGATTCAGAGACCAGGGCTTCATATGAATAAATGCCTCGATTAATATGTAAACAAACATTTATTGGTTAAAGTAATTCAAAGACTACTGTACCTATACTGGACTTGCTACTCAGTTTGGGCTATTTCCAGTGGAGGCCAATGCTGCGATTCCTGAAATTTTCGAACATTTCACATTTTATTTATCATTTCCCTTCCTATGGTTTATCAGTATAAATGATATACTGTTATCTTCGTAAATGTTTGTTCTATAATATTATCAAATAAAAAACAGTAAAATACACTACAGAAATGCCATTATGAAACTGAAGAAATATGCATGAACTTCAATTCATGAACATTCACTTCAAGTTCGCCATTTAATATTTTGCGAGAAAACATTTTACATGAAACATATTAATGGAAGCGAAATTTTATTAGCTTTCCATTGATATATTTAGTTTTCTGATAAATGCATTACCACCATGCATAAATTAGCGTAGAGACCCAAGTTAATTTTGTTGTTAGGTTTGTGTATAAAAATGTATTTGTCTACTGCAAGGACTTTTTTGTATTTATGGAACATTGTCATAACACCAGAGGAAATAATGTATATTTAATATGCCCGCAATTCCGTACTACTCTTTCCAAAAATAGTATAATTTATTATGGCCCTAAGTTGTGGAATTCCATCTCAAATTATTTAAGACTTCAGTCCAATACACATAGTATCAATCAATCAATCATTGGGGGCATACGCCGGGGGGCGCGTCGCCTCGCCCACCCTACGACGCCACTCCCGGGGGTCACCACGCGCGAGTTCCCATGCAGGGTCCTTTCCCATACCAAGTAACTCTCGACAGGAAACATCAACTTGCCCCAGCCACGAGCCTTGTGGGCGCCCCCTTGGCCTCCTCCACGCCGGATTGTCTCTTACACATAGTATGGTAACTTTTAAAGATAAAATGAAAAAATATTTCTTGCATATGCAAAAAATAAAAATTCTATCCACTTTCACTCATGCAACTACTTCTTTTCGTTCCTACTACAACAACTACTCGCTCCTATTACTACTACTGCTACTACTATTACTAGTACTATTAATACTACTACCACTACCGCCCCCTTCCGCTATTACTGATCGTCCTACTTCCATTACTACTTATACTACTCTCCAACTACTACTACTACTTTCTCTACTACTATTACTACTAACACTACTACGTTCTATTACTACTACTACTACTACTACTACTACTACTACCACCCTCTCCTACTACTACTTCCATTACTACTACTACTGCTTCAACTAACTACTCTTACTATTAATTCCACTAATACTTCCATTACTGTAACATAATTATTTTGTTCTTATTGCATAAATTGTAAATATTATTGCCAAACAATGTTTTTTGTGCGTTGTCTGTGCTGAATCAGCCGTGTGAATGTACTACTTCTGCTATGGAGCCTCGGCTCGGATGATCGTGCCACGCTGAACCTATGTATTTATGTTGCCGGAAGCCCGTGTGCCGCAGGAAACGGAAGAAACATTGCATAGTACGGCGAGTGTATCCTGCTGAGTGCCCCACACTCCTCGTCAGGATGGACAAGCCAGTCCTCGTGCCACACGCCAGCAGCACGAACACTCTCCTCTCTTCCCCCTCATCCCCGACGCGTACCAGCCTGCTGCGCCCCCCCCCCCCCCCACACACACGAAGAGTGTATCCTGCTGAGTGCCCCTTTCTACCCCGCACTCCTCGTCAGGATGGACAAGCCAATCCTCGTGCCGCACGCCAGCAGCACGAACACTCTCCTCTCTTTTTTCAAAGCACCTCTCTGACGGGCTCAAGCTAGCCCGTGGTCCTCCCTGCTGGAGGCCCGATAAAATTAAATGTTAGATTACTGTATTTTATATATATATATATATATATATATATATATATAATATATATTTTATATATATATATATATATTATATATATATATATATATATATATAGATATATATATATATATATATATATTATATATATATATATATATATATAATATATATATATATATATATATATATATATATATATATATATATATATATATATATATATAATATATATATATATATTATATATAAAAAATATGTGGCAATAAACTCAATGAAACTCAATGTAAGTTACCCAAAATTACCCAATTACCCATGGGAGACAGTTAGCCATGTACACACTGACTACCATGCAAGGCAAAGAAAGATGAAGCAGAAGAGAAACTCCCAGAACAACCATATACTTACGGGTTCGTATACAGCACTTGCAGTCCTTCTCCCCACATAAGTGATAAAGAAACTCGTGAGCATCTTCAGGGCAAGTCTTGGCACACCAGCCTCCCACTTCCAGACATTTGTCCTCCGGCGCACATTCTGCAAGCAATGGGAGGAGCGCCTTAGTGTTTGATGGCAGCACGTCGCTCTGGGTAGTGGCATTTGTTTTGTTATTAATCCCGGGTGGCGGCTCAGGAAAACACAGTCTTGATGGTGCGGGTGTATTTATGTGCACGTGCAAATGAAGTACACGTGGAGTATAAAGATGTGCAGGCAGCTGTACAAGTAAACCAGCCGGGCTGTAAAGTAGACTACGAGGACTATCTGGGTACAGCATAATGGGATAGTGGGTAAGCAGGAACTGACTGGCTAACTAATGGGGTTCACAGCGAAAACTCTGTTCTCGCTCAGTCTAACTCGACTCATGCTTGAGTCATACCCAACACATTTAACTCACAAGACCACACAATAATCACAGTCACTTATTAACTACACACCTCGCCCGAGATATTTGGAGTTTACAACCCTTATGTATAAAATGTTGCCATACGAATATAACTATAGAATCGTACTGTGATTCGTACAAGTCCCTATATAGTCGTAGGTGTTGACGTGCCATCGCACCCTCAGGCAATCCGGTGCTCTACGACACTCAGACACTCCGGTGCGTGGTCCTGGACATCCACGAAGCCACCGAGGTGTAATCGAGGAAGGCTTGAGATGGATGATTCGTGACGGCTCTCCTGCTCCCTCAGGTGATCTGCTTTAGTGTCACACACATCCGCGGCGCATTGCTATTCAGGAGCAAATGAGCGGTGGTGTGCTGGAACGCAGGACCTCATGGGATGGCCGAACAGGATCTGTGCCGGTGACCGTCCTTCGGCTCGAGGGGTGTTCCTTATAGCACCAGCAGTCTCCGGGAAAGTCATCTTCATCCAAGTGTCTCATTGTCGTGGTCGTCGTAATGAGTTTATTCACTGTTTCACCGCGGCTTCCACGTGCCCGTTAGTGGGCGGGTTGTGAGGGGAAGGAACCTGATGTTTCAACCCCTATCAAGCCAGGAAGCGTTGTACCGATGAAGACGTGAACTGGGGTCCTCCGTCAGTCCTCATATGATTGGCACGCCTATGACAGTGAACACAGAACGTTGGACACGAAAAAGATGATCTGCCGATGCTGGTCGAGGATATGCGGACATGTGAGGCCAGCCGGACATGCAATCAGCGTACACCAGGTACGTGCGCCCATCTGCGTGGAAATAGTCCGCGAACGCAGACTAGAATAGTCTGGTCGGTCTATCGTAGTCCTGCCAGAGAGGTTCGTTGGGTTGGCCGGGATGAGGGGGCGGCAGTGAGAGCAATGTGAGACGACATTCTTGATATCCATGTCGATACCGGGCCAGTAGATGTCTGACGTGCCCGGCATTTAGTCGGTTACATCCCCCGAAGACCATCGTGTACCCTTTCCCGTGGGCGGATGAGAGACTAGTGGGCGGTGATCACAAGGTCGAAGTGAGGTAGTCCTGTGAGATATGTCCCATACTTCCTGATCTACCAGAGGACGGTGGTCATATCAAGCTCTATGACAGCATAATTGGTCTCTGTATCTGTTAAGAACGTCGAGCCAACCTGTATTAAGATCCAGGTGTCTCTGTCCCTCTGGAGAAGGACGAATCTGATGCCGCGTATCTTGTGTCGCGTGATGTGTCTGTTTGCAGCATCGTTGGTAGCGAGGGATCGAAGTATGCCA
>JACEEZ010011283.1:45000-84223 GCA_016584305.1 Chionoecetes opilio
TGTTGTCTGTATACCTGTATTGCTTTTGTCATGTAGCCTCTTATGGCCTATGTACTTTTTTTCCCAAAACTGTTTCTTCCTATCAAATCCATTACATCTTTATTGTCTTTACTTCATCTTCCCTGTGTCTTGTGCGCCTTCTGTGAAGACTCAAAACTCCCCAGAGTGTGGTCTGGTTTAAGGAAAGGATTTTGTGTCGGTGAGATATCTAAGTAGTTTTGTTTCTAGATTACTTTAAACTGTCAATTAATTTAATTTTTATTTTTGTTATAAAATCTGAAGGAAAAAGTTAAATTGCTAATAAATGCAAATACCTAATTATGTTGGATTGTAACCTTTTAGTATTAAAGTAACTCCTAGAGTACTGTTTATTATGCTGCAGATGTTACAAATTAAGTCAAGCATGCCTGGCCTGTACAATAATTGTACAATGTACTGTACCATACTGATAATAGTTTTTTTCTTAGAATGTGGAACGAGCAGTGTGGTTGGAAGGCAAGAAAAAAGAGGAGGGTGTGGGACCATCCAGTTGGGTGTTAGAGGGGAACCAAACTTTGCTTTGGCCACATGGTTTAATGCTGAGAGTGCCCTTCATAATCAGCAAGAACCGGACGTTAAATCATGGAGGAAGTTTCTGTTGAAAAAAGTGAAAATTACTTCTGGTAGGTATTTACTGCTACCATACTGGTAGCCTCCTGCATGACCTTCACTTTCTTTTATGGGGTGCTCATCTTAGAATCACTAATTTTATCTCCTTTATAACAGTACCTGAAATTCAATTAGTAGCTATTACGGTCATCAATATTACAATTTAAAACAATATAGGTTAAAAAAAACACACAAGATAAGGGAAGAAAATAAATATTAAAATTGCTTCTAGGGCCCCAAAATAATATTATGATGTTGACCAGTATAATCTAGTTTAGACTGCTTTTGTTTTGGTCTGCTGAAAAATTTACTTGGCCGTCATAAGCTATGGGAAAATCAATCTAATACAATCCAGCACTGTATTGCTATTTATGGCTGTATTATATTTTATGTTTGTAAGATATGATATGCAATAACCTATTCTACATGTTTATCTGCTGATTGTGATTCCATGTCAGTTTTACACCACATGTTAATTTTGATTAATGCCGATTTAGATTGTTCGAACTACTTGAAGATTCATGTTATCTCGGCTAAAACCCAACTGTTTTATTATGGGACAGTTAAGTTAAAATACCATCACAAAGTTGAGTCAAGTTTTAGGGATGGTTTTAAAATTTATGGCAAAAAAATTTCAGACAGTTTTCAAGAATGTGACAACTACCAGCTGAATCTACGTGGAGAGTTTAGAGGGGCAACAGTGATCCAGATGAAGGTCTACTCTTGCGAGGGAGAGAAAACGATCCAAGAAGAATCTACCTGAGGACTTTGTCAGCAGTGAAGACTTACATGGTAGGCAACCCTAAAGTCACATTTAATAATATACAATGATGTCAAATAAAAAATTATTTATGCAAAAGAATTTTGTCAGTGAATAAGATAATAGTACTGTTGTTGTTGATAAATATGTTTAAATAACAAGTTCAGAAAATTGAGAAGTTGTTACAGAGAAAGTATTAAAAACATATTGTTTGGAGAGGAAAATTTTCCATCACATTATTTTTTCCACCCTTTTCTAATTGTGCAAAGAAAAATAGATGTCTGGTTTCCCAGGCCCCTTCCTCCTCCCTTTATTGTCTTTTACGAATCAGAGGGGAAAACGGTGACAGTATTCTTACACCCTGTCATAGGATGATTTGTAAGATGTGTTTGTAATGTGTAATAATTTTGACACAGAAAAGGGCCCCATGATGCCAGTCTCGCAGAAAGGGCACCGGTCACAGCCTTTCCCCAGAAAAGGTGGCATCTGCTCCCTTTACAGGTCCTATTTCCAAAGCCTTTCCCCCTAAGGTATCATCGAAAACTGCTGTCCATCAGAACACCTGGGCTGACGGAGTTGGTGCTGCCAAGAGATTAGGTCATCTGACTATAATAGGTATGATATTCTTGCATTGGTGTTATTTTTTTTGTTCATTAACCTTGCATATTTAATTCTTGGGAAAACCCACCCCCCATGATATAAAAATGTCTTCAAGATAATATTTCCCGGGGGCATACCTCTCATGCCTTTTCCACACTACCTCTACCACTTGAGGTGCTTTTTTATTAATGCCTAGTCTATTTTTTTTCATCCAACAACTTATAGAGTTACTCTCCCAATCCATGATACCACACCACAAAAATTTACCTAAAGATCACACCCATGCCAAAGATCTTATGTACTACCTTGGCAATTATTTGCAGTTATCAAAGAAGACAAATTCCATTGAATTTTTTATACTGACTGTTTTTCCCCTTGTACGGGTTGTATGAGGTAAATATGGCAGTACAGTGCTTTTGTATTGTAGGTTTAGAGTTTTAATTTAAATATTAATATATATATTATATATATATATATATAAAATATATATATATATATAAAAATATATATATATATATATATATAAATATATATATATATTTTATATATATATATATATATAATATATATAAAATTTTATATATATATAATATATATATATATATTTTAATATATATTATATATATATTAATATATATATATATATAATAAAATATAATATATATATATTATATATATATATATATATAGATATATATATATATTATATATTTTATATAAAATATATATATATATAATTATATGTGTGAGTGTAATGTGTTTTTTTCAAATGTCTTGTACGCAGTGAATATTTTCTGAAGGACTTTTATTAAAAGGAGCCAAGAAAACGAATTGATTCCCTGACCAAAATGACTTAAGAAAAACATAAACATTCATCGAACAAGGAAATCATGACCAGCGTGACAAAATTATCAAAGGAACCATGACAAAGTGACAGCCTGACGATCGTGAAAGGAGACAAATGAATACGATACCAAAAGGAACCCTGAAGCATGATAGCCCTGCCAGCATGACAGGAGACAACATGACATACGATCCGAAGAGGAAGCAATGACCAGCGTGACAGCCTTGGCAGAAAGACATTAACAAACATGACAAAAACGATCCCGAAGAGGAAGCCATGACAGCGTGACAGCCCTGCCAGATGACAGAGACAACATGACATACAATCCGAAGAGGAAGCCATGACCAGCGTGACAGCCCTACCCCATGACAGGAGACAAGGACATCCAATCCCGAAGAGGAAGCCATGACCAGCGTGACACCTGGCAGCATGACAGGAGACAACATGACATACGATCCCGAAGAAGAAGCCATGACCAGCTGACAGCCTGGCCAGCATGACAGAACAACGTGACATTTCGATCCCGAAGAAGAAGCCATGACCAGCGTGACAGCCTGCCCGCATGACAGGAGACAACGTGACATACGATCCCGAAGAAGAAAGCCATGAAACCAGCGTGACAAACCCTGACCAGATGACAGGAGACAAACGTAAACATAAAATCCCGAAGAAAACATGACCAGCTGACAGCCCTGAACAGCATGACAAAAAACATTTACAGACATTATCGAAAGAAAGGAAAAACCATGACCACATGAAGGAAACAGACAGACAGACATAACCAAAAGGGTAGGAAGACCAGAGGTGATTCAAAAAGCTGGATGCTACCTTTGAAAACCGTGACCTTGTAATGACAATGAAGAGATAAGGAAGACAGTCAAGAGCGAATTTAAAGTCCTATGGAACAAATAGTAAGTTATATAATTTGTAATTGAAGAATAGTATTTAAAGAAATTTCTAAATCAAGGTTGAATGCAGTCGAAGTAGAGAATGGTAGAGCCTTAATTGATACACTAATGTGCAGGGTTAATTTAATTACTTAACAATAATGCATTGTGTAGTACAAGCCGTTTTCTTTTCACAATATTTTTTATATTTTATTATTTTACAAATGTGATGATGAGCTTTGTCACTCTTTTAAGTCTTTTATATCATAATTATTGGTAGTTTAATTCTGTCATGCCATTATTATGAGAGAGTCAAAAGAGGGGAAGGTATCAGCGCCTTGTGTGCGCGCTCAGCACAAACGATTTTGACCCCAATAGATATTACGAAAATTAAGGTCCTGGTGAGTGGATCTGATCGGGATTGTATCCCTATTTAATGGTCTGTTTGATTTCTTGTAAAGTGGAAGGAGTTTGGTATTTCCAAGTCTTATATATTCTTTTTTCCACAGAATTTCAAAGAGAAACCTTACAACTTCTGCTGCATACAGAAAAAGTGTTCTGATGGTGGTTCATATGGTGATACCTCCAACTAAAATGGGCAACACTCTGACAATCAAGCGGGTAATTCCCTGGGGAAAAAGCCAAGTTTGGAGAATGAAATTGGTTGATACAAAATATTTCATGGAAGTGTTGTAACCAGTGTGTCCGTATAAGTGGTTATAATAGGAGAGATAGGGTTTCTAACTTGATGTGTAGGGTTTATGACCAAAAAACCCCGGGGGTCAGTATAACATGCTTGGTCAGAGGGGCAAGTTGCCTTAGAAAAACAAAATTAATAGGTGTGATCAGGATAGACGGCTTAGAAAGTTTTCAGATAAGTTTGACAGAAATACAAAGGGTGGTTGCACAAATTGCGTAATGCCCCAAAAAATTGAAAACAGATGAGAATTAATTGAACTACATTATCACAAATTCAAAAAAGATCATATGAAGGTGGGAAACTTACTACCCCATGTTCCCTGCATGACCTTTGTGAAACTTGACCTCAACTGGGGAGGTTTGTAAGATGTACTAACAAAACCTGGTGCTGATTATGTTTAAATCAGTACCGTATATAAAATGAGGAGACCAGGCTGATTTTATTGTGTTACTATTAGAAAAAGTTTTTATATGATGAAAAATGCTGGCAAAATTATGATATCAACTAAACAGGTTGTGTACAGTTTGGTCCGTGATAAAGGGGCCAGCTAACCCCAAGTGACTTCGTTCCACCCACCCTTTGCCCCCAATATATAATATATTTTTTTTTATTTTTTTTTTTTGTTTTTCTTCTTTCCTCACTGAATTGCCAGTTTTGTTATTGCCAGTCATTAGTTATTCAATTTCCTGTACTAAAACTATCTAAAGGAAAATAACAAATGATTGGTAATTTTTTGCTCTCTGGGCTTCAATGTAGTATTGATTTTTCACAAAATGGAAGGGAGTTATTTTTTGGTTTTAGGATTTTCAAGGTGCACGATTAAAAGATGTTAAAACCGGATATAAATATACGTTATGTTTTAATTTTTTTTTCTTTATAAAATATTATATGTTACTATATAAATTCAGGGGTATCAATTTGTGCAGACTATGTAAATAATTTAGGAAAAAATATTTATAAAGCCATGGCACCCGTAGGCTACTATGGTTTTCCAGTGAGTCCGAAGTTTGCATCATTTGTTTGTGACAACCTGTCTTGTATAAATGCGTTCCTATCCGTGATACATTTTCTGTATTATTTGCCCTTAACCTCACCTGAATATACGAAAAAATGTGTTTCGATTGCCACCATGAACTCGGACGGATTAATAAAATAAAAGACATAGTTGTAAAAAATTATCATAAGAAACTTTCCTCTCCATGTTAATTCATGACTTTAGCTGCAACTTATAACACCATCGCCTTCGAGATTTTTTTATGGGGTCAAATATTTATTTACTTTGTATCTATATTCAAGAATCTTAAAAATGACAATCACAAGTAAATACTGTTTTGTAAGATTTTTGGAGAGGACTTTTTCAGTTTTAACTCTTAATTACTTTTTTTTGCTGAGTTTTTTCCGAACTATGTCCGTTTTCACCACTGCTGAGATTTAAGGTGTTTAACCAAAACAAACCACCTATCTAGTAGTATATCAGTGAGCTCAGCAAATTATACAGAAACAAGATCACGAGGTGGATGCATTCTGAGGACGGCAGTTTGCCAAACACGATAATGAGACTAAACTCAGATAATTCAAAGGTGCATACACAGATTTATTCCACCGATATAAACTGTGTAATACACATAATCGGTCATGTGTATTCCCCATGTACAATTTCACATGAAATCAATTTGCATATTAGATCAGATATCATGTGTGTTCCACGTGTAGAATCCATGTGTATTCCACATGAATTATGCGACATTTGCCCACTGGATGTTTACCCGTGTGCACAAAACCATGGGTTGACAGCGTGTACTCACTGGGAGCAAAGCAGCACTTGCAGTTCGATGCATGACACAAGTCGTCCACGTAGTACCATGGGTCACAGTCCTTGGTGCAGTAGCCGCCCTTGTCCGTGCATGAGCGGGTGACAGGACACACGGCTGGCGGGAGCAATGGCATAGGACACGTTGGCAGGCACAAGGATAGGTTCATGCACCGGCGTACACACATGTATACACGTTTGTATACACACATGTATGTAAGTGCACAGAAATAGTAGCAAATTGTACTCTTATACATCAAAACCTAAAAACCTAAACGAAAGACTAAACGTTTCCAACTGTTATGGGCTTGAACTCCTTTAAATAAATTATCATCATCAAAATATACTTGCTTTGTTTCTTTAATAATGTGTTAGTTATTATGGATGGTGCGCGCTGAATGGCTAAAAGGCATTTGCCAAACGAAAGCAAATGTTTATCCGCGTTTTTTGAAAATTTATAAATATTGTTTGGTTGGGTTTGCTGTCGTTTGCCTCTGCCGTGGCATTACTGAAAACGCCTTTTAAGAAATTGGAAAGAATACAAAGAACAGCAACTAAGATAGTGCCTAAGAAAGGTAGATAGCCTGTATTGGGTGTAATTCAATCATTCATCAATCACCCGCTCACTGATGCTGTCAAGAGATACTCACGAGGAGTTAGACAACAATCACAATCACGGTTTGGCACAGTGCAGGAACCTTGTGTCCCCCAATATCATCACAGGCCAGGGTACAGAATGCATGCACCGCTGCACAGGTGGATTTCTCGTCACATTCTGCATAGGTAACGGAATTACATCATTAAGAGGTAAGGACAAGCAACATTATTAGCATTCCATTAGCAACATTAATATAACTGCGTGTAAAATGTGTTATGTCCTGAAAGTGTTCAAGCCTCATTTGATCGAGGGAACTTATGCAATACCAAGAACATTAATTCAATCTATCCTGTATGATGTTAAGAAAGTGAAGTCTATGGTGTTTGGCGAGGCAGACATCCTTTGGTTGGGTTGTTCGATCTGGCGATACTCACTCTTGTCAAAGCAGCACTGGCAGCCCTCCCCATCACAAAGACCCGGCAGGTAGTTGTTGTCGGGACACACCTTCATGCAGCGACCTCCTTTCTCAGTACATTCGCTCTTTGGCTTACAAATAGCTAAGGGTGGAAAAAGTATATGGGATTGTTCACTTATGTTAACCCATAAGAAACCAAAAAAAGTTAACTTCCTCTTATTTGTTGTATAGTATATTGAAAAGTGGTGAAAGTATATATATATATTTATGTGGTGTGTTGCAGGTGGATATTGAAAGGTGAACACATAAAGGTAATTTATGACACAAAAGTAAACATTGAACACTTAGAAAGTTATTCCATATTGAAATCTTCTGATTTAAGTATCAAGAAAACCAGAAATTACATGAATCCCCATTGTAACAGAGAAAAGAAAAGGTAAATATACCAATAATTGTGAACAGAACATGAAAAAAAGAACTGAAACGCGTCTTAGACATCCATCATATATCACGGGGAAGACAAAGTAACAATGGTACTGTATTCATATATTATATATATATGAATATTCATCAAATATCAACGTATTTTTTTTATTTACCGTGTTACGGAGTAACGTGTAGGCAATGGTAACTTACGGGGTGGAATACAACACTTGCAATCCCCTTCACAGTGGCCCTCGACAGTGATGCCTTTACAACATGTCTTCGTACAGTAACCTTTAATGCCCGTACAGCTGTTGTCTTCCTTGCATTCTGTGGATGATGATTACTATTATTATTATCATTATACATGTTGTTATTGTTATTAATCTGTCATCAGCTGGGGCCGTGATAGATCAAAGTCATTGCTGTCCCCCACGAGTTGAGGTAGGGTGGAGGTAGGGCCTTCACTTCCACACCTCCGATGGCGAGGTAGTGCAGACGCCCTCTTTGTGGATCCCAATCCTACCACTGGTGGTTTATATAGTTATTCTTATTATTATTACTTTCTCTCTCTCTCTCTCTCTCTCTCTCTCTCTCTCTCTCTCTCTCTCTCTCTCTCTCTCTCTCTCTCTCTCTCTCTCTCTCTCTCTCTCTCTCTCTCTCTCTCTCTCTCTCTCTCTCTCTCTCACACTTACGGTGAGGAATGCAGCACTGACAGTCGTCGTGGCTGTCACATAGTTCAGGCACATGCTTCCCTCCCTCGCAAGTCGGTATTCCTCCTATGTATTTGTATATAAATTGACAGGGACGACCAGCCGCGACGTAATAGAGATACTGATGCAGCTATTCGCAGAACATGGCTCGCCAACAACCCTCTACTCAGACAACGGACCGCAATTTGACAGCCGTGAGTTTGCCAACTTTGCCGCAAGATTTGAGTTCCGGCACACCACATCCTCGCCGCTACACCCACAGAGCAACGGCATCGCTGAACGTCAGGTACGGATCGTGAAAGATTTATTAAAAAGAAGTTATGGCTCGCACACGCTGACAGCTACACCTGCGTTTGTCTTGCCTCCTCCTCACTCGGCCCTGCCCATGACATGGTAGTCAGTAGCCGCCCTTCAGCGTGCAGAGGGACGTGTGTCTGCAGGTGGCTGAGGTGGGGCAGGAAGGAATCGTTGTTATGGGCACAGCATGCTGACGTAGAGATAACAAGTTTGCTACCATTTCTATTGATATTCTTATTGTTAATACCATTCTTATCATTATTATTGTTGTTGTTGTGCCGTTTGGATGAGGCAACGCCACCGCCCAGTACACTGTGGGCAAGGTGACCTACTCTGTGCTGCAGTCAGTGTGGAGGGTTAGCCATTTACACACTACTATATGTCAAGAGAAAGAAAAATATAAAGCTATCTTATGAACAGGTGGAAGTTTTGGAAATACAGCAATTTAAAAAAAAAAGCTAATTAAAACATTTGACTGATATTTTGTATTTTCTGATGTTGCTAAATAGCGTATCAGTGTACTCACAATCAGGCACGCAGCACAGGCAGTTCCTTTGTCTGCAAAGCTTGTCAGCCACCTTGCCGTCAGTACAAGTTGTTTTGCACAGTCCTCCCGCTGCCTTACACTCGGGATCCAGGTTACATTCTACGGAAAACAGGAGACAACCATTCCATCACCAGAGCCTGTCCATATCATTCTTATTAGTACAGGTAGTTAGACAAATGCGTGTACGAGTATATATGCAAACCTATTGAAAATAATACTCCTAATTTCACCGTGTGAAATATAGGGATGGTATAAAAAGTAAGGAGACAGGACAGGGATAACTGTGCAGTACTCTTGTACAGTAGATATGCACACCCCTCACGATTGTCTGCATACACTTCTGCCACAGTCATCCCTATCTTACCTCCTTACTTATAGTGCCATATCTATATCCCTCACATTTATATTCGGATGCATCATTGATTTACTTGTAAAGTGGCGACAATATGGGGCTTGTGTGGGTCCGGCACGCTTTGGCTTGCATGTAGCATAGAAAATAAATAAAACATCTACGAAATATCAGATGTATATTTTCATCAGATGTGTTTAGAGGCATCTCACCAAACTCAAACAGTCCCTCGGACAAAACCTGTAGCAAGATAAAGCTGTTGGTTGTGTGTGTGTCAAGAAAGTCACGGGATTAAACCTTGGCCAGCGGGCCCGATTGGGCTCCAAGAATGCTGCGGCTGATTTGTGTCATGCTTAATAGCGGTAACCAGTCATTATTCGTGCTCTGGTTGAAATCACATATTCAGCAATGGATGATGGTGAAAATAAATGTAAGATTTTGTCTAAAAATGCTTCGTTACAGAGATATAACGATTTTTTTGATAAAATAGATGACACTAGAATGGCAGGAGCAACTTTTTCAGCAGCTTTTACAAACCTTCTAAAAGTCAAATATGACAGTTGCAAGTTGCCAGATGTATATACATGCCGTGATGTTTTTCTTATATTGTACTGTGTTAGAAGTAGTAGCAGCAGTGGTAGTAGTAGTAGTGGTAGTAGTAAATATAACAGTAGTGGTGGTAGAAGTAGCAGTAGTAGGTAATAGTAGTATTGTAATGTAATGTATTATGTATTGGTGTTATGGCACTGGATATATTATATGTAGTATGTGTAGGATGAAACATATATTAGCAGCATGTAGTCATGTTGGAGGTGTATGTACGTGTGTCCTGCCTCTTTCAGCAACACAGCTGTTATTGTGTTGCTCGGACATACACCACCTCGTTAATAGTGTTGACAATGGACATAATGGTGTTGTTCCGCTGCTGCTTACATTCTTGAGAATGCATAGTCAGTGTTTTGTGTGTGCCTGTGGTTAATTGCCACTTATCTTAGTTGATAAGCAACTGCACACACGGGTGTGTTTGCGTCATCGTCGTGTGAACAGCGAACAGCGTGTGAACTGTTCTCATCCCACGCACTCAGCACTTCCTGGATAAACATCTGTTCAAGAATGAAGTCTTTCCTTTATAACTCGCCGACGGAGGGCCGGAAAGACAGAAGAGGAGGAGACGCCAGTCCAGGCGCTCCTAAGCTTAGACTTCATGAAAGTCTGAGTGTACGCACTCACCTGTGAGTGAGTGAGTACTTGTCACGATATTAACTGTTCGGGCCTGTCTATTAAGATTTAAACTTTCTTGGCCGTTTGTATTGAACCTGTGACTTTATATTATAAACATAACCTTATAAGTGTACATATATATATATATATATATATATATATATATATATATATTATATATATATATATATATATATATATATATATATAGTATATATATATATATATATATATATATATAATATATATATATATATATATATATATATAACTATATTATATATATAAAATATTAAAAATATATTATATATATATATATATATAATACAATATATATTTATAATAATAGTATTGTCTCACTCGATTCTTTGGCACTTACTTTACTTACTTACAAATACTTTAACGTTACTTAAATCAGCAAGCCTTCCTTAAACCCGCTCGACCACTTGCAATTACTACCATATTGATGTATATACCTCTGGGCAGTAAACCTTATCTGCCTATCAGGAGGGCATCACTTGGCAATCACCCCTACACGTCAGAGACCTGTATCTTACATGGGTAGATCCCGTTACCTGTACAAAAAACAAGCTTAGAAAAGGGTAACATTGGTAGTAGTGTGGTGCCAGGGTTTTTGTGAGTTTTTACTGACACCTTTAAATGAATGATATTAATTGGTTAGAATTCTACATTGATTACAACTGAATTGAGAGTTGAAATTTGTCTTATGACTTCACTATTTAATTATAGTACGAACACTTCTCGCTGCGGAGAGTACTGAAATGGGAATGAACTTAAGGGGAAGGGGTAGGAGTTAGGGTTAAGGGGAAGGGGTAGGAGTTAAGGAGTAAGGGGAAATGCTGCCACCAGCTCAAGCGAGTAGTTCTCTGGTTTACTCCCTGAGCACGTTTGAATATATATATGATTTATTTGGTAGTCGGGGTTGATACTTAGTATTACACCGAGTGAGGCTGAAAACTCTTTTTTGGAAGTGTGGGGAAGTATTGTCCTAACACAGAATAATCACCTGAGGTTTTTACTAAATAACACAAGAACTATATTTGAAACATCATCCTATTTATTCATCATGAAATATTATTCTTTTGTTTGAGATCTTAGACACACATATAAGCTCTAGTCCGGCACAGGAAAGCTCTCCAACCCGACACAGGAAAGCTCTCTAATCCGACACAGGAAAGCTCTCCAATCCGACACAGGAAAGCTCTCCAATCCGACACAGGAAAGCTCTTGAGAGCATAACCTCCATCACTGAATCCTATTAATGAATTATCATTTACGTATATAACATACCGCTGAATACTTGTAGGTATACATGGAGAATATAAGGGGGAATATAAGAGTAATAATGTTGTTTGTGTTCACTTAAACCATGTGACGGGGTTTTTCGTCAGACTGAGACGTCCGTCGGAGCCTTGAGTGAAGTGAGTGGGGAGACGCCTCACTGGAGTGAAGGGAGTGAGAGACTGGCGTTAATAACACTTATAAGGATGGGGCAGGCCTCCTATGCGTTAATGAAACTGAACAACTGTACCTATATATGAGCATATAGATAGATAGATTATAACAAGAAAGGGGGGGGGGAAATAGGAGTGAGTTACTGAGGTCTTACCTGGAGTGAAGGGAGTGAGAAACTGGCCCCCTCGCTGCAGGAACAACGCCGAGGTTGAGAGAAGCGGGAAAATAGGAATGTTCGGATCCTTAGGACCGGCCTCTCCTAAAGGGATTATAAGACCTCGAATGACTCTAATTAGCTAACGAAACAAGTATGCATATAAATTGGCTGCCTATGATGCAGTTTTTTTACTTTGATATAGAAGAATTTAATATGTTTACTCTAATATCCAGGGAAAGATGTTCTCCCTTTTTGTGTAGCCTCCGAACATGTGTTTCAGAGCGACGAGGTAGGGGAGACAGAATAGAAATTTGGTCGACTCTCAATTTAGCGAATAAAACGACTAGCCCACCCATTTATGAACGTGATCTTTCACTATGGTATCTATTTTGAAGGACATTAAGAATCTAAGAGTGTTCCTTGATCTGATAGGAGGGTGAGGAAAGGAGGAAAGTTTTTGAATCTACCAGTTACCGATGATCACGAAATAAATGTCCCACGCATTTTGACTCGTATCCGGAGTGTATGGGGGGAGGGAGCGAGGGAGTAGATAGAAGTGAGAGATAGAAAGAAAAAAAATAGAAGGATAAATATTAGGCGAACAAAAGTTTGATTGACCTTAGTATAATAAAAATAACACTGGTCAACACGATATTTTTGGCAAAAGGTTTTAAAACAAATTATAACTGAATTTGGGCTGCTGATTACGAATATGAACTCAATTTTTGTCTATCACATCAGGATTTCGCGATATAGCATTTTTCAATTTCTGATGAAAATGATTCATCAGCCTATATATCGAAGGTTTCAAGATAAAAACACGTGATTTTTAGTAATACATTTTGTATATTCTTAATCAAGGAATTACAAAGATTACGAAGTCCATGTACAAGTAAATCAAATATAGAGACATAATTGAAATAGAAAATATAAACAATACATATATATTGGTGCACAGATCAATGGCAAGTAGCAGTTATGTGAATTTTTTTTTCTTGGCTGATCTCTGATGTACAGCTTCTTGGTTGTCTCTCATCAAGCTCCAGCAATAATCCGCCATCATATGTGAGTCTCACCGGCCTTGATACCGTTCTTCCATTGTTTTAATGTCCTGATGAAAACGCTCCCCTTGTTCCTCGCTCACATCCCCAAGGTTCTCCGGAAACTTGTCTAAACGGCTGTGTAAATAGTGAACCTTGATACTCTTTCTACATCCAAGATCTCGCAGGCTCATTAGTAGCTCTTCCACAATCTCTTCATAGTTGTCTGCTTTCTTATTCCCTAGAAAATTCTTCACTACATTACAAAATGCATTCCAAGCTCTTTCTTCTGTCTCATTCATTGATGTGATAAAATTTGGATCTCTCATTAGTGTTCTTATTTGAGGTCCATCAAATATTCCAGCCTTTTTCTTCTCTTCACTAAGACCAGGAAAAGTTGAACATATATAGCTGAAGCATTCTCCACTGTGATCAAGAGCTTTGACGAACTGCTTCATCAATCCAAGTTTAGGGCAAGGGAGGAAAGACAATCTTCTTCCTATCCACTAGAGGATCATTGATGACATTCTTATCGCCAGATGCCAAACTCTGTCGCTGAGGCCATTCTTTTTTCACCCAATGCTCTGCTGTAGCTCTACTGTCCCAGTAACACATAAAACAGGGGTATTTTGTGTACCCTCCTTGCTGACCTAAAAGAAAGTTAACCATTCTCAAATCGACACAAATTAACCACCCATGAACATGATATTGCAACCTCTCTAGGACAATCTTGATGTTGTTATATTCTTCTTTAAGTTTACAGAATGACCTATTGGTACAGAGCCATACTTATTTCCATTGTGTAACAGAACACATTTCAAACTTCTTTGGAACTGTCAATAAAAAGCCTCCAATCCTTGAATCATATGCTAGCAGTCCCATAAAAAGAAGTAGCCCTTCTACATCAGTACAATAGACAAGCTGGCCATCTGAATGGAAGTACTTACGCAGTTCTGCTTCCCTGTTACGATAAAATGAGCCACCTGTGCCGGGTTTCAGCATTCGATTCTCTTGCAGTCTTGAAGACAACAGTTCAGCAGACTCTTTTGGTAGATAAAGATCTCTAACCAAATCATTCAAAGCAGACTGAGTAAACAGAATTGGTTGTCACAATCTTCATCAGATGGCTGAAAAATATCTGTAGTGTCTTCTTCATCAGTGGGAGCAGGTGAGCAGAGATCTGTTTCATCATTTTTTTGAAGCTCAGTAAATATTGGTACAGGTATTTCTTCACTATGGGTAACTGGTCGAATAGCTGAAGGGATACTTGGGTATTGCAAATATTTTTGTTTTTCTTATTGAAACCTTTTACATTGACAAGGCAGAAATAGCAGTCATCTAAATGATTGCTTGGTTCTCTCCAAACCATAGGCACTCCAAACTTAAGTTTAGCCTTCTTTCCTTTAGACCATGATCTCAAAGTCTCAACACAGGTTTTGCACACATTTGTGAGGAGCCCAATGCTTGTCTTGGTCTCCAAGTGGTACTTTGAAGTACGCAAAATACACGCTCTTAACAAAGTCAGTAATGTTGCGCCTCTGAGTCTTCAAAGTAAAGCTTCCACAGATGTAGCAAAATATATTTGGATCATTTGAGCACTTTCTTCTGTGAGATGTAGAGGCCATTGTTAGAGCAGCAACACCAACTGCGGACAAATAAAAGAAAAAAAGTTGTTAGCTACCTGAGTTGTTCCTTGAATTTGCTACCCAACCACCTACACCTTAGGCATTGTTTCACAAAAAAGAAACAACAGGAGAAACACAATAAATAACTCAATTCAATGTAACATTCAATAATAAGACATACCTGCGGACGATTGTGTGCAATTTGAAATGTGTTGTTTATTCGTATCAAAAAGAAGGGGGAATTTTAGCTTTGTTCAAAAAAAACGAAAAATTTCTCCATTTTATTGGGAGACGAATTAAAAAAAACCATAAATCGGCCCTTTTTGCTACATACTAAATAGAAGGATAAATTTTTTTAAAAATTCATTAAAAAAATTTTGGAAATATACCTATGCGCAAAAACGGATGTGATAGAGAAAATAAAAAGATCAGATTTAAATTTCAGCACCCTAAAATTTAGTCAAAAAACTGTTTTTTTAAATTCCATGCCAGAATTTTTTTTTTTTTTTTTTGACCGGAATTGCCCCCCCGAGGGGGGTTGGGTGGAATTCCCCCCAAAACAGGTATGGAGATTGAAATTTTTTACCTTTCTTACAGACATAACCCGGAAAATGTATGATAGGAATTATCCTACCTTTTCCCGAATACCGGCTTTACCCTTTATTCCCCGGGAAAAATTTTAAATTCTTCAATATCAAATTAACTACCAGGGGCCTCCCTTTTCCTTTAAAGCGTGTCAAGAGGAATGGGGTAGGGGGCAAATTTTAGAATGAATTTAATAGAGTTTCTTCTATTTTTTGAAAAGGGTGTCGAATGTGTTTAAAATTACACGAATATAAATGAAAGGAAATATCCAATCGACTCTGCCCGGGTAGTAACGGGTCGTAAAATCCGACTCAGTACCCGTATTTGACGTCGGGTTCGCCCAGGGTGCACACCGGCTACCCCGGTTTGAAAAACGAGACCCTGACGAGTCCTAAAATATCCGTCACCCTTAAAAGTGGTCGACTGTGAACTGAGTGCATATACATCTCGAATTAAAATACTCCCCACTGAACCAGGCTGACCCCGTGAAAAAAGACACCCCGAAGTTTTAAAACTAAAAAATCCCCGAGACCAAGTTGTGCTCTAGTCGGCACACACTCACCCTGTGATCAGTATTTATTTCTAACACATCCTAACCAAAAAAATAAAAATTCACTCTTCCTCGATGACCCTTTCTTGGAGGTTTCCCCCTTACACGAGGGTATTTGTTCGTCCACCGGATCGGGTTGGGGACCCTCCCCACGGTTCCCTAACCCCCTTTCACGCCGTGATAGGGCTTCACTTGCCGGCGGCTTTTTGCACTCCTTTTCCGTGAAAATATTTTTAACACATAGACACCCCCACTAAACGTACCCCACTATCGTAGACCCCATCCATTTCACTTTTTAGTTTACGGCATGTACCTGGTATTGTGGTCTCTTTCGACCCATCCCAGTGCCCTACCTCCCCCACGATTTTTCCGTTTTGGGTTTTGGGGGAGTCTCTGATCGACGCCATTTCTGATGCGTTCCCGGGTTTTGGGCGTGTGCCACGTCCAGTGTTTTTGTTCCCCAAAAACGCCGGGTAAGGATGTCCCAACTACCCTGGGGGCATGGCGAGAGAAAAAAAAAGCGGAAGTGGGTTTGTGCCCAGTGGAGGTGGACCGTTTGATTCATGGTGTTTTGGCACGGCTGAAAAAAGTGGGCCAACGAAGAGGATGACCTTGGCACAGGGTCGAGAGGATGATTAAGAGTCCGGCCCCCCGGTACCGATTTTCCCTCGGGGGTGGTAGGGGGTGTATAGCAGAGTGTTTTGGGTGTGTGCGCAGAACGCGGAACCCCGGCTGGTGAACTTCCCCCTTTGTCCAGGACGATGTTGCAGGGTGTCCCATGCCCGCCAGGACTGCCACATGGTCTTATGATGTGTGTAGTGTGTTTTGTTTTAAGGGGAAGAACCTAACAAACTACTGTAAGGTCGACTACCTCATAAAAAACGGTAACCTTTTTTCCCCGCCTACCATATCAGTGGGGTCTTTTCCTATCCTCTCTAAGGGTTATCCGGGAGGTAATTCCTCCCGGGGTTGTTGTAACCCGACTTCCTTTGAATTTTTGACAATTTACAATTTTTGACATATTCACACACATCACCTTTCGATTCTTTCCAATAGTATATTCCTGGGGTTTTCTTGATGGTTTTTTTTTTGCCTAAGTGACCTGACAATTCATGGCATGTTGGAGAGCGGGGAGGGTATATACGAGGAATTTGAGGAAATACTGTAGACTCCATCGGTTTTTTTTGGGAAAATAGTTTATGTCATTATAGAAACTGAGCTAAGGTGGCTTTGGGTATGCTTTTTGTAGGAACTCTACCCCCTCCAAATACCACTAACCTTTCCCAGGGGTTCCCCCCTTTTGTGTAGGGTGAATTGTGGTTGTTTTAGCCCAACCAAGTAGTCCGGCCGAGGGTTTTTTATCACCCCAACGGACGCGACAGATGGTCGGCGACGAAACTATCTTTACCTTTCGGGTTTTAATGAATATTTAATTGCGTTTTTCCGGGATCCACCTGGTATCCGGGAGTTTTATTTTTTCTTTTAAATTAGGTGGGGGGTTGGTGACCGGGGACGATGAGAATTTAGACCCCCAGAGAAATGATGGAGATTTCACAGGTGAGAACTATACCCAAAACGTTCTTTGTCGGGGTGAGAAAGGGGTTTTCGCAAGAATTTGTTTCTTGGAAAATACCCGATGGGGAAATTTAAAAACCGTTGATTGAATTGCTTAGAACCCCCTCGCGTGAGGTTACCGCGTCGTTGTAAGAATAAAAGGGTTCATGAATTGTGCCTTTACCAGGAAGGCGTTTTACAGGCACGATTTGAGATGTTCGAAGCATGGGCACTCATCCGTCGGGTGAAAGTGACGGGGGCTCTGTAAATTTTGAAGTGGAGTTTCAACTTCGCGAACGAAGGAACATGTTTCCTATAGAAACCACCCCATCCCAAGAAAGTGGGGATTATTGACCGTTTGGGGAGCTTTCATTTTTGAAACGGCTTCCACTTTTTTTAAATCAGGTTTATTTCCTTCGGGAGATCCGATGACCGAGAAAGGTGATTTTTTAAGAAAAAAGACATTTACTGGGGTTAAGTTTCCCCCTTTGAGGAGGACTTCGAAAAGCGATTAAGACGTTCCAAAAGAAGGGGAAAAACGTAGGGGGCCCATAAAATTTAAGCGTCGGGTAGTTTTTTCCCCATCCCTTCTGAAGGAGGGGGGGTAATACTGAACCCTCCCCGGAAAATATCGGGGTGAGCAGTTCAGTCCGAACGGTAGGGCGCGAAAGCGAAAAGGGACCCATCGCTAAAAGGGGTGAGATCAGGGCTTTCGCATCGAGTAAATCGGGAAATAGGCCCGCGCAGTCGAGGGAAAAGTAAATTTTTGACCCGCGGTTTGTTCTCCCCGTTCTTCTAATCGGGAAGAGGATGATGTGGTGCGAGATTTATTTATTGTCGATAGTCTAAAACACATTTTTTTATACCATCCGGTTTTTACAAAGACGATCGGTGATAACCATGGGGGCCGTGGATTTTTTCTATGATATTCATCTCCATATCTTGAAGATAGGGAAAATTTGTTCCTTGGCTTTCCCGGGGAAAACCCCCCGGTACGAAGGTCCCGATGGGGCTGAGGGCACCCCTTTTGAACGGGGGGACCATTTGAGACCTAATTTTTTTTGGTCTAGGATGAAAAGCGGAAATTTTCTAAAAATATTGTTGTAATCTTGTTTTTTCTGAAACTGTCAGGTTTTTCCATTTTTGCCCCTTTGTTTAATTCTTCAACCTTGGGGTTCGAGCCCCTTTTCGGGTGCTTTATCTTTTTCCGGTATTAAGTCATGTGAAATTCATGAATAAATTTGATTTTTTTTTGCGGAGGAATTTCTACTTGTCGTATGACCCGAGATATATTTTGCACAAACCTTTTTTCCTTTTGGTATTTTTCGTGAAGGGAATGTAAATTGAACTTCTGCTGTCACTTGTACTAGAGGGGTAAATATTTTGCAAACTTTTTCCCCGGGGTAGACAAGAGGTTAGAACCTGGTAATCTTTTACGTTTACCTGCTTAAAACGGAATGGTAAGGTTTATTTTCACAGGAGAAAAGGGTTTTATTTTTAAAGGGTTTTTTCGTGGCTGCTTCACGTTTTCCATGGTTATTGTATTTTTTTGATTTTTTTTTTCCCGGGGGATGTGATTTACGGTATGGGGGGTGCACCCCAACGCATGCTCTACTTTTTTCCCCCCAGGGGAGAGGGTTTTGTGAGGATGTCACAACAAGAAACCGCCCTTGAGTAAGAGTTGGGGAAAAAAGGGAAACCACTTTTTAAACTTTTTTCCGTCACCCATTCGATTTTTGCCCATATCATACGAAAAATTTTAACGGAGTGTTGTTCTACCAGTGGGGGAAAATTGCGCGTAAATTTATTTTTCCCCCGTCGTTTGCGGTACATTCTTTTATCAAAATGTAACCCTCCCGTGTTACTATCGTTCTACTATCTTCCCGTTTTTATTTACATGGGTGTGGGTGAAAAATAGTCACCGTCTAGTCAGTAATTTTCTAGGGTTTTGGGTTTGATTTTTGGGTGTTTAGGAATTTGCCTGGGCAGTCCAGGACAATTCGATCTCCCCCCCGGGGAACCCGGGTTTTTCGACAGGAAACAAGACCTAGGGGGGTTTTTCCCAGCACTCGGAAAGGTTACGTTTGTGTTGACAAAAGACAATACTTTTAGTGAATGTTTCCCTCCGGAAAAGGACCCGCGGGGAGGATGACTTTTTTAGTTTTACTTTGGGCCAAACACCTTTAAATTCTTTGGGCTTTTTGTTTTTGACTTTCCCCTTGTCCTCGGTGGTCTCGGGTTTGGGAAAAAAGTGTGTACTTATCGCTTCCTCTCCCGTTTTAAACCCCCTTTCTCTCTTTTTTTGGGGTTGGAAAATTTAATACTTTTAAGGGCTTTTCGAGTATTTGCGCCGGTTCGATGCGGTCTAGGAATTTTTTTTTTGGGGATACCCTTATTAGGAACTTCTAATTTTCCGGGACGGATGGACCGTTTTCCAAGTTTTCCTTTAATGTCTTTTCACGGCGGGGAATTTTTCATTGGGAGTTTTCGCAATCACCCCCCTGTGGCAAATAAAACGGTTTTTGAAACTTGAGGGATTCCCCCCCTCGTAACTCATTGCCTCCAATTCCTGCCAGGCTTATCAACACTCACTTCGGTGGGGGGAAACTCGGTCTCGAAAAGATTTTTAAGGGCCCCCCTGTTTTACTTTGGGTTGCTTGATAGTTTTGAATTAAGATTAGAATTCTAGACCTCCCCTTTTTCAATTTGGGTGCGTGTTGCGTCGCGAGCTACATTGTTTTTATTTTTTCAAAAAAATTTGGAGTCGGGCGTGCGTAAGGGTTGTAGTTGAGAACTCTAATACTGGAAATCCGAGGTTGGATGGTCCCCCCTTTCACGTATCCCGGGGTAATTTTAGGGGATGGAAAAGGGTTTTGTTTTATTTTCCTCTTTCCGCTATCCGGGTAATTGAGAGGCAGGAAAGGGTTTTTTATTTTTTTTGCGCCCTTAACTCCCCCACTAAATTTCTAATGTGTCACTCTATTCCATCTTCTTTCTCCTCCTCCGTTTTTACCCCGGAAAGAGGTTTTGGTTTCCCCAATCAGATTTCGTTTGGGGAAAAACTTTATAGACACGGGTAGAATTTGATTTTCGTTTTCCGTCGGCCCCTACCAGGGCACTCGGGGTTTTTCCCCGGGGTAATAAGGGGGGTTTTCCGCCGTTTTGGTCTTAAACTCCAGATGGCCCCTGATTTTCTGTATGAGTTTGTTATTTTTTTTCTTCCCCATTTATCCAATGAACACCCCTCGGTGCCAAGGGTTTTCGTATAGTGAGTATTTAAATGAAAATTTTTTGGGTTTTGTCCTGAGTGCTTTATTCTTCTTGTTTATTGAATTTTTTACCTTTTTTTTAATATCAGGCTAATGGGTCCTCTTTTGAAAAAAATAGGGGTTCTATAAACAGATGCACACTACCGCCTACAATTCCCCTCAAAGGGCGGTAATTTCCCCGATAGGTCAGCAAGAGAACCGGGATTATGCCATCGGCAATACGTTGCTATAACCACCAAAAAATATTTCAGACAGTGGCCATTTTCCCGAACTATTCAGTCTTTTTAATCTGGGGAAGAAGGTTTGCTTTCCCCCGGTTTTTTAAAAATCTAAATTCCCTTCCCGGGACTCGAATGTTTGGGGGAAATTGACTGTGCCTATAATGCTTTTTACATATTTCCTAATTTTTTTCTTTTAGTTTCCCCAGGGTGATGTTCTGTTGTTTTGAGGAAATAATAACCCCCCGCTTAAATCACCGTGGGTCCAGGTTTTTGTGAGTTTTCGACACTTTAAAAAATGTAAACTTTGGGTTTAATTTTACATGATTACAATGTTTGGGGTTTAAAACAATACCCTTTACTATTTTAATTAATTTGAAACTTCTGTGGGAGAACTGAAAGGGAATGAAATAAGGGGGAAAGGGGAGGAGTTAAGGTTAAGGGGAAAGGGGTAAAAGAAGGAGTAAGGGGGAAATGCTGCCACCAGTCAAGCAGTAGTTTTCTGGTTACCCTAAAGTTTGAATAAATATGAAATTTGTGGTCGGGGTTGGGCTAGTATTACAAACGAGTGAGGCTAAAAATCTTTTTGGAAATGTGGGAAGTATTTCCAGCACAGGAATAATCACCCGAGGGTTTTAAAAACACAAGAACTTATTTGAAACTCATTATTTTTTTTCAGAAAAAATTATTTCTCTTGTTTAGACTTAGACAACATTAAGCTTAGTTTGGCACAGGAAAGCTCTCCAACCCCCAACAGGAAACCTCTAATCCGAACAGGAAAGCTTCCAAACGAACAGGAAAGCCTCCAATCCGACAAGGAAAGCTCTAGAGCATAACCTCCCCACTGAATCCTATTTTAAAGGGAAATTTCATTAGTTTAAAAATACCCCGAATACTTGTAGGTATAATGGAGAATATAAGGGGGGAATATAAGGAATAAAGGTTTGTGTTTACTTAAAACCAAAGTGAGGGGTTTTTTGGCAGACGAGCGTCCGTCGGAGCCTTTAGGAAGTGAGTGGGGGGACGCCCCAATGGAGTGAAGGGAGGAGAGACTGGCGTTAATAACACTTATAAGGATGGGGGAGGCTCCTATCGTTAATGAAACTTTTAACAACTTACCTATATATGAGCATATAGAAGAATATATTATAAAAGAAGGGGGGGGGGGGAATAGGACGAGTTACTGAGGGCACCTGGAGTGAAGGGGGTGAGAGGGCGGCCCCCCCGCTGCAGGAAAAAAGCCAGGTGAGAGAAGCGGGAAAAATAGGAAGTTCGGCCTTAGGACCGGCCTTCCTAAAGGGGAAAAGACCCGAATGACTTAATTTGCAACGAAAAAAGTATGCAATAAATTGGCTGTGCTATGATGCAGTTTTTTTTTTCTTTATATAGAAGAATTTAAATGTTTTTCTCTAAATCAGGGAAAGATGTTTTCCCTTTTTGTAGCCCGAACATGTGGGCCCCCGGCGACGGGAGGGGAGACGGAATAGAAATTTTTTTCACTCTCAATTTAGCGAAAAAACACGACTAGCCCCCCCATTTATGAAATGATCTTTTACATGGTGTCTTTTTTGAAGGACCCTTAAGAATCTAAAAATTTCTTGATCTGAAGGGGGTGAGGAAAGGAGGAAAGTTTTAATCTACCAAATTACCATGATCGCGAAAAAATGTCCCACGCATTTTTACTCGATCCGGAGTTTTATGGGGAAAAGGGGGTGAGGGAAGGGGGGGGAAGATAGAAGTGAGAATAGAAAGAAAAAAAATTGAAGGATAAAAAATAGGCGAAAAAAAGTTTGATTGACCCCTTTGTATAATAAAAATAATCGTTCCCCCCAGATGCGGGGGCTAGGGGCAAAATGCCCCAGAAAAGTGTTGGAGATTGAAATCTTTTTCCTTTTTTACAGACATAACCCCCGGGGTTGTTTTGATAGAATTTCCACCCCTCTCTCCCGAACACCGGGGATTACAGTGTAGCAGTACCATTAATATAGTAAGTAGGGGAAGTGTAGTAGTAGTAATTTCTTTGCCTGAGGGTTCAGCAGTGAGTGCTTTCTATTTCTTGTTTTAAAATATTACGAATGCAGGCAATTACTCAAATTTTAAAAAAAAAAAATTATCATGGATCCAGCTTGGGTAGAAGAAAATGAGGCTTTGAAGTATGAAAAGCCATTTTTGGGTCCCTGACGAGCTAGTGCCCAAAGTAAGGATAGGAAAGATCCCCACCCGGGCAAACCGGGTATACGGCAACCAATTTCCCAAAATCTGGTTAGGAACCGGCTACACTTAGATCTGAAAGAAAAAAAAACACACGTCTGGCAACGCCGTGCCAAATCCGACCGGGGCCCGGGTTTGTCCGCCAGCCGGCCGGAGCCACAAAACCCCATCCCAATAATACCCCCGGGGAGAGGGGCTAAAAACTTGGGGGGAAAGGGAAGGGTGGGATCCGAAGGCCGTGCACAGCTCTGTCGGGGGGACCCAAAAATAGGTTTTATACTTCAAAAAAGTCATTTTAGACCCCCCTTAGAGCTATTTGCACTAAGCTACCTCCCACTGGAGAGGGGGCAAGAAGCCCCGCCCCTCGGGGGGAGGAAAAAGAGCAACTCACAAGAACAAACGATCCCCACTATATATCACCCGAAAAGGGGGGAGACGTCAATGGGGGGGCCCGGCGCCACCACCCCAGCCCCCCGGACGGGGGAGCCCCGGGCAAAAAGGGGGAAGTCCACGAGGAGGGGGGAAGGAACGAGCAAAAAGCACGAGGCCGTTACTACTGCCCCCCCCCCTCCCGTACCCTCCCCCAAGGAATGGGGCGGAGGAAGGCCAGAGACGCAGAAACGTCATGCGACGTCATGGGCGCGAGGGCGTGACCCGAATCCGCCGACTCGAGACGCCCCGGAGCCGGCCGGCAATCCCCCTGGTGGGAGGGGACGCCCCAGTACAGGATCGGGGAAAAACAGGAACTGAGGTACCCCCCAGGGCTGGAAGCACCCCAGGTAACACCGGAGCCCGAAACCGGGCAAAAGGGTGTGGGGCGTCCCAGCAGACCAAGCCGGAACGACGACCGGTTGAGACGGTGGTCCTGCCGCTCGTTCTTCCCCAGCACGTTGGGCGAGAGGGGGGGGAGACAGGGGAGCCGCTCGCGAGAAGGTCGCCCATGGGGGAAACGGGTCACGCCCTCAGCTGAAAAGCCCAAAAAACCCCGTAGCCAGGGCCATCAGGAAAAAAGGCCTTCAAAAGGAGGCGGGTCCGGCAGCGCCGACCCAAATGGTCCCCCCGCAGGAACCCGGAGAACCTTTCCGGGACCAAAAAGGGACCAGGACGACGGGGAGGGGGGTTTTGGGGAAAAAACCCCCTTTTCTACGGGTCACAAAACCCCCGGTCCGGGACAGCCCCCAAACCGATTTGAGGGGGCGCCGGGGCCCGCAAGGTGATGGAGAGAGTAGCGGAGGCCCTCCCAGGGTCGTGGGCCGGGAAAGGGAGGGGAAAATCCGGACGCCCCCGATTCAGAGACGTCGCGGAGGCCCCTTATTTTGAGAACGACTGAAAGGGGTTTCCAGTGGACTCTACTGTCTCGTAGAGGACGGGCGAAGAGCCGCCAACAGTCCTCCGCTACCGCGTCCGAGACCCCCCCGACGGAGAGAGGAGGAAGAAACTCCAAGCGTGTAGCTCAAGGTGGAAAAAAAGCCTGGCCGGGGAGTCCTCCAAAAAAAGCGAGGGCCCCTAGAGGAACCGGGGGGGGAACCAGGCCTTCGTTCGGAGAACCAGGGTTTGCGCCGGCCAGAGAGGAGCCACCATGGTCACCTTGCCCCTGTATGAACGCATTTTTGTTCAACTTCGGGGACACGGGGTGCGGGAGGCGGAAAAGGGTAAAACAGGGCCCCCACCTGTTCCAGTCTTTCGTGAGGGCGCCGGGCCTCCCGCAGCTCCCCGGTCCCCCCCCGTCAAAAAGGCCCTGTAGTTGGCAAGCGGCGGGACGCGAAAGGTCCACCCCCGGAGTGCCCCCACCGCCGACAGAAAGCCGCAAAGCGCCCCGGGGGCGAAGCTGCCACTCACCGAGACCCCCCGGAAGCGAGACGGGGCGTCGGCCCACAAAATTCCCCCCTCCCGGGCAGGAACGGGCGACAGATGAAGGTGGAAACGGGCCGCCGGGCCGAAGACTGCTCCAAAAGGGGGACAATAGAAGGGGGGGTTTTTGGATGTCCCTGGCGGGCGAGACAGGGGACCGGACCATTTTTCCATCTCGAAGCAGAGAGCCGCCCCCTTCTGGGACGGGTTCGATCGGGAAGAGAAGGGGGACCAGCGTCCTTGACGTTGAGTGGGTCTGCGTCCACCCGGACCACCCGCCAAAACCTGCCGCCGTCGGAGGATTGGTAGCCCCCCCCGACGCCCGACGCATCCGACATCACGAAGCCCGTGGGGGGCGGGCAGCCCCCCGTCCACGGGGAAACCGCCCCCCCCAACCCACTTGTCCAGTAGGTGAGGGGGGGGAGGGAGGGCCCGGAGCAAGTCCGGGGTCGCCCCAAAAACGGCTGTGTTCACCCCCCGGACAAGGCGACGGGACGAAGGCGGCCTAGGGGATGACTTCTGCGGCGAAGTTGAGGACCCCAAAAGGGACCCCCAAAGCCCCCTTTGAAAAAAACGGAACACCGGGGCCCCGGAAGAGCGTTGATGAAGCTTGGCCGCATTTTCCCCCTAGATGCGGCCCCACCCGAACGGGGTCCCCTTTGCAGCCCAGCCAAGGAATGCGGGGAAAAGGGGGAAAGGAGGGCCCTTCCCTTGTTGAAGGAACCCCTCCCCCCCGCCCCCGCAAAGCTCGGCCCCAGCTGCAAACCCGCTTCCTCCTGGAGGGGGCGGACACCGCCAACGTCCAAAATACATGAGACAATTCACCCCTGCAGACACCACCGCTGAGCCACCACCTTGGTGACCCCCGTAAAAACCCTGGGAGCAGGAGACCAAAGGGGCATCGGGTGAAGCCAGGCCCCCGATCCCACCGGGAAGGGCCCCAGGAAGCGCCGGGAACCGAGGATGAATGGGGACACCCCAGTAGGCGTCCTTGAGATCGAGGGACGCCACCCAGTCCCCTTGCCCCCCCGAGGGGACCTGGGAAAAGGTCAGCATACGGAAACCCGGGGTTTTGCGCACAAATCCATTTAGGCGGCTGAGGTCCAAAAAAGCCGCCCCTTCGAAGAGCCCCTTTGGGTACGATGAAAAATGCGGGAAAGGAAAAACCTTTCCCCCGGGCCCCCTCCCATACCCGGAGGAGGATGCCCCGACAGGGGGCGGGAGCACTGTGGAGCCCGGCTCCAGAAGGAGGTCGCCGGGGGGGCGGTAGGGCAACCAGGGCCAAGAAAGGCCCTTTCGACCCCCTGGCCCCCAACCTCTCTGCGGCCAGGCTGCCCGAAAAACCCGGACGGGGGGGGCCCTGGAAGGGGGGTCAGAAGGGGGAAGAGCGACCCTTGGGGAAGGCTTGTGGGGCATAGCGGGCCCCGAGCGAAAGGCCCCAGACCCCGAGCCCCCCGAACCCGGGAAGGCCCAACCCGACTTTTTGGGAAGACGAGGATCCTGGGGGCCCCTCCACACGGGGTGAGCACTCCCGGGGGTGCCCCCTCCCGACGAGAAAGCCCCGACGAACACTGCTGGACCCCCCCGGACCCCCCGGCCAGAAGGTCTGGGGGGCCCCCGGAAATAGACACCAGAGTGAAGGGGGGGGATTGAGGCGGGAAAGCTGCAAGGAGGGCTCCCACAAACCTCCGAATCAAAAGGGGCTAATCCGGAGAATCTGCTGTCGAGTCAGCTCCGGCAGGCCCCCCAAAGGCCTCGCGCCGAAAAACCCCAAACGGGAGTGACGGCCCCGTCAAAGGGAGGGCGGACCGTCGGGAGGAGGGAGGGGCCCAACCATACAGGCGGTCGACAAAACCGACAGACATCCGACCGGGGGGCCGGGGGGAGGGAATGGATCCACGGCGAGGGGGGAGAGCCACTCCGCCCGCTGATGAAGAAGGCAACAGGAGAGGGGCAACAGGGAGGGGTGTTGCCGCTCCTGAAAATCCCCGGGGAAAAAAATCCTCCTTTACCGGTTGGCCCGCCACGGGGGGTCCTTGGGGAGAAAACCGGGACACCCGGAGGAAAACAGCCATACACTTGGAAAGCCACCGAGGCCCGGGGGAACCGGGATCGGGGGCCCCCGGACGGAGAGGACCCGGTTCAAACCTGGGGACCCGTCTCCCCCTTCGCAGGGGGCCGGCCGGCCTTCATCCAGGGCAACCGTTCTTGGCCCCCCCCCAGAGAAAGCCACTGGCTCCTGGCCCCTCCACGCACGGGAAGCTCCCTGACCAAAATAGGCTCAGCAGTAAGGGGCCAGAGCATCCAAGCGGGCCCCCAAGAAACCCCAGGCGCTTCGAGGGGCGTTCAGGCGAAAAAAAAATCCCGGGGGTAGGGTAGGACTCCTGCCCCCGTCCTCCCGGGGGGGACGCACCTCCAAGTCCGGAACGGGCCCCATGGGGGCCGTCCTCCCGACGAACCCATGGAAAAAAGCCGCCCCTCCCAACCCCTCACAAGCTTGACGGTGGGGATCGGGCCCAGGAAACGGGCGGAGGAAGAAGGGGGGAGTACCAAGGGTCCCCCGCGGGGGGAGGGGAATGCAACCCCCAGAAGGCCCCCGAGAAGAAAAGGCGGAGGAAAAGGGCCCCGGGGGAAGGGAAGCCAGGGGGGGCGGGAAGTCCCCAAAAACCCCGTCGCTTTGGGGGCGGTAAGGGGAGCATCCTCTTCCCCCTCGGGGGGGGCAACCCGGTGTATCCCGATACCACAGACTCAGAAGGAGGACCCTGAGAGGGAAGCAGGCGATGGGGGCCCGCGACCCCCGGTGTCGGAGAATGGGACCCAAAGTTAAGGGACCTCCATTCTTTCCATGAAGGAGTTCACTGAAGTTACAAACCGACAACCCCGGGGGCAGATGAGGTTTTAGGGGGGGAAGGGCCCCAAACCCCTGACCACCCTAGAACCACAGACCCCCGGCAAGGGCCTCGACCGGGAGTCGCGGTCATGGTCAGGGCTGAGGAGACCCCAGATCCCGTCCACCGTCGCACGATCGACGCCCAGCTCTGAAACGGAGGCAGGGGGGGCGGAGGGGGAGACGAGGGGGAGATGGACGACTTGGCGAGGCCCCGCCGGGGAAACCCAGAGACCGGTCCGCCAGGGCAGACGGAAGTGGCTGCGTTGGCGAGACTTCAAAGCCTTCGAACCCCCCACTCTTGAGTCACATGGCCTCGCGGTAAAGCGGGCAAACCCCCCCCCGGGGGGAGAGCCCCCAGCCCCACAGCATACGGGCATGGCGGGACGAAAAAGGGGCCGAAGAAGGGACGGGGCGTGCGAGGAGCAAGCTTTTTGGCCCTCGGGAACCTAAAAGACCCGAGCAGCCCTGGGCCTCACAATTTATCCGCTGGAAAAAAGGGAAAACATGAGAGGGAAAGGGGGCCTAGACGCAAAACGAAAGCCCCCAAAAACCCCCCCTGCATCGGGGGGGGGCCCCACGTACTGCCCCGGCCTCCAGTAAGTGGATGGTCGGGGAGGGGGGTGGGTCGACATGGCAGCCAGGGACCGCTCAATCCCCTACCCGGCCCTGGGAGGGGCCGTGCGGGGGAGGGGGAAGGTTTTGGGGACCACAAAAAGCGACGTAACCATCCGCCCTCTCAGCGCACACGGGAGCCAGGGGCGTGGCGGGGCCCCGGGGGCCCCCAAAAACCCCCCCCCAGCCCTTGGGAGGGCCCCGGGCGGGGGGGGGGGGGCGTGGGTGGGTGAACAACTAAAAACCCCCCCCATCTCCCCTTTCACGTGGCAAACCCGGGCCACCAAACCCCCCGCACCCCCTTGGGGGGGGTCCCCGGGGGGGGGGGGGGGCCTGGCTGGGACAACACGTAACCATCCGCCCCCCTCAGCGACACGGGGGCCGACCAGGGGGCCCCCAAAACCCCGCACCGGCCCCCTTGGGGGGGGCCCGGGGGGGGGGGGGGGGGCCCCTGGCTGGGAGAAAAACGTAACCATCCGCCCCCTTAGCTTACACGTGGCAGACCAGGGGCCACCAAACCCCCGCACCACCCTTGGGAGGGGGGGCGGGGGGGGGGGGGCGTGGCTGGGAGAGCTACGTAACCCTCCGCCCCTCTCAGCTTACACGTGGCGAAGGTGTCAGGCAGGGACGCCCTGGCGGGGAAAAAAATGCCCCCGGGGAGAAAGGGTAAAGCCGCGCCCCTGGGGCGTGTTAACACCACAGACACGAAACCCCCCGGGAAAAAAATATATTTAAGACACAGCTGGGCCCGGCCCCGGGATGAAGAATAAATACACTCATGCCCCTAAACCCTACAGAAGATTACAACATGAATGGGTAAAAACTTTACACACACCCACGTAAACACGAAAAAACTGCGGTCTTTCCTAGGCCTTAAAAGAAACAAAACGTTTACAGGGGGACGCAGAGGTGTTGATCGTAAGGCAAAATTAAGAATGATGGGTCCGAGCCGGCTGGGGGACAGCGGCCTCGGCGGATTGGGGACGGCGTTGCCCGACGTGTGTTTTTTTTCTTTCAGTCTAAGGGTAGCCTGGTTTAAAACCCAACCAGATGGGGTATTTTTTGCCTGTATACCAGGTTTTTCCCTGGGTGGCGAATCTTTCCTTCCTATAGCTTAGGCACTAGCTCTAAGGGGGACCCAAAAAAAAACAATAAAAAGTCCGCTTTTGCCATTTCCTGACAAAAAATAGTAAAAGTTTGAACTTTTGTCGAAGGAAAAAATCACTGGGGGGTAGCAGCATTTTTCAGTCAGTTTCCTTCCAAGCCCAGGGAGCGGTTTTTTCTCGGGGCTTCTTGGCACAGGCCTCCCCCTGTCCGGCACGTAGCATGAGGTTGCATGTAAGGACCTGGAAAGAGTTATACTAAAAACCCTAGAAAAATCTGACTGGTATATCTTTATCTCTGGTAGAGGAAAATGAGCACAAAATTAATGTCACGTAAAATACTGCTACAGGGGATGTAAATGCAAGTACATACCGCTAAAGTGAGTCCTTTTTTTTGTTCATTCTCCACCTTAAATTTGGCAACTAAAGGGAAAAAATACGTGCTATGAAACCCCCCCCGCGGTAGACGCGATTAGCGTCAAACGTAAAAGTTGACCCCGAAATTTTGATGTGAATCGCGTCAAAAGCTTTGAAAATTTGCAAGAAATAAAATTTTCATAGAATCGCGTCAAAATTTGGTGATTCAAAGGTCCATGCAAGGCTTAACAAATAGATTCATTTTCAACTCTCTTGTGTTTGTGAGAGAGGCTGGGTGAGGGAACGTTACGGTAGTGTCCTCCCAGCAGGATACATTTCACTGTTTGAAATTCAGTTTTATTAATCTTCACTCAGAAGCTACTGGTGATAAAAACTTCTAATGGTAGCGTAGTAGAGCTCTTACAATCCCGCTTTTAAGGGTATATGTGATCACGATCAAAATTTAGAGCGGTTTAGAAAAGGGAAGTGAGGTCAGGGCTGGGGAGGTAATTAGAGAGGTTAGAAGGGGAAGTGAGGTCGAGCCGAGGATGATTATATCTCATTTTTTAAGAAATATTAATTGACGGACAGAAAAAAATATTCCTTATAGGGAGATAAGGTCCAGAAAGTGATCCAAAATGGATGACCCCCAAATTAAAACACACATTGGGAGTAAAAGAACATTTATTTAAGGTTCAAGGCAGGATTGGTAAAAAAGAACAGTATAACGTGATGGCGAGGACAGTGAAGAAATTAACTCGAGTTGCTAAGAACAATTATGAGATTAAAGTAGCAGAACAGGCGAACAGGGACCAAAGGGGTTCTATCAGGTTTATAAAACAAAGACAAGGAATTAGTTGGGCCCTTAAGGTCAGGACAGGGTGAGGTCTTAAATACGGATGAGGATATGTGTAGGAGTCTAAATGATTATTTCTTAAGTGTTTTTACGGGGGAGGATACACAGACGTACCTGATAGTGAACAGATTTTTCAAAGGAAGCGATGAGGAGAAACTCAAAGATATTGTGATAACTAGGGAAATGGTGGAAGAGGGTATAGAAAAATGAAAACATTTAAATCGCCAGGACCAGATGAAGTGTATCCCGGGGTATTAAAGGAATGCAAGGAGGGTTGTTAGTGAGTCGTTATGCACATTTTTAGGAAAATCGGTTGAGATAGGCGATGTGCCATTATTGTGGGGGAAAAGGGAAAATGTTTGTTCCCATATTTAAGGGAAGGGGACAGAGGACTAAGTCAAATTATCGACCCGTAAGTCCAACATCAGTGGTGGATAAATTATTGGAATCTATTATTGAAAAAAAACATTAGGGGAGCACTTAGATAAACATAGTTTGATCAATGATTCACAACATGATTCACCAAGGGTAGGGTCATGTCTCACCAATTTATTGAGTTTTTATGGAAAGTTTATGAGACGGCAGATAATGATAAGGATTATGATATAATATATCTGGACTTTAGTAAGGCATTTGACAAAGTACCACCCCGAGCGACTCTTAAATAAGGTTTAGGGCTCATGGTATAGATGGAAGGTTTTTCCCATTGGATCAGAGCTTTGGCTACGTAATAGGCAACAAAGGGTTACAATTAATGGTTTCCAAATCTGAATGGGGACTGGTGACAAGTGGAGTTCCACAAGGGTCTGTTTTTTGGGCCCATTACTATTTTTGATTTACATCAATGACTTGGATAGTGGGATTAGCAGTGACTATCAGCAAGTTTGCTGATGATACCAAGTTGGGTAGGTTTATTGGATCACAGTCTGACGAAAAACATATTGCAGGGAGACTTAGATAAACTTAACGAGTGGGCAGTCAGATGGCAGATGGAATTTAATATTGATAAAGGGTAGCGTTATAAATTTGTTGGTAGAAAAAACCCTGGTAATAGATACCCATAACAATGTATCGCTGAAAAAGATCAGAAGGTGAAAAAGATCTTGGAGTGGGGGTGAGCCCAGACCTCCGACCTAGGAAACAATGTATTGAGGCCAGAAATAGAGCTAATAGAGTATTGGATTCATTACCAGAAGTGTTAAAGTAGAAGTGCGGAAGTTATTCTAAAGCTTTATCTGGCTCTAGTCAGGCTTCACCTAGACTATGCCAGTTCAGTTTTGGTCTCCATATTACAGGATGGATATAGTGGTGTTAGAAAAAGTGCAGAGAAGATGACCAAAATGATACAAGGGATGCGTAGCTTTAGTTATGAGAGGAGATTGAAGTTATTAAAATTACACTCACTCGAGAGACGCAGATTAAGGGGCGATCTGATAGAAGTTTTTAAGTGGATAAAGGGATTTAATAAAGGAGAGGTAGGAAAAGTTCTTACGGCTTTAACCAGGGTAGAACAAGAAGTAACGGATTCAAGCGGGAAAAAAGCTTAGATTTAAAAGGAAAATAGGGAAAAACTGGTTCACAAATAGGGTGGTGAATGAGTGGAATGGTCTCAGTAGACGGGTTTAGTTAGTGCGGAGTCATTAGGAGCTTTAAAGGGAGCTGGATAGGTTTCCCATGGATGGGATGAAAGGTGGATGTAGGTTAGTGTTTAGGTGACAGGAACTACCACGTTGTAGGCCTCGCGGCCTCTTGTAGCTTCCTTATTTTCTTATGTTCTTAGTTCTTATCACGAAAAAAAAGTCTGTTGTTAATTGTTGAGGTAGGAGTCTAGGAACATAACCGTATTTTTTTATTAATGTTTAATCGGAAAGACGGAAGGTCGCAAAAAAATTGCTTTTTTTCCTGACGTTGAAGAACAATATCTTACAAAGCCAATTATTTAAAAAATTTCCAAAAAAACCCATTCGTATGAAAATTTGAAAAAATGGTCAAAATATTTCGCCGCGCGCCTTTACGTTCTGCCCCAGACTTGTCGCAATTGAAATGAAAACTTATACAACTTTTTGTGCGCGAGAGGGTGAATAGTCCGCTATCTGTTAGATTCTTTACCTGAGATAGACACCACTCGAGGTAACATCCTTGGTGTTTCACCAAAACTCGCTCTTCAAGCCAGAAAACTCTCCTCCGCACCAAGTATTCAGAGTTTTGTAGCATTCCTTTACTGAGCATATGAAATGTTTACAATTTGTTCTTAAAAAACGTGTTGTGGGGAAGCATGGCGCAGTTTGGGGCATGTCAGATATGAAACTTGTACTCATATATTTCTTCAATTTATGATAGAATTGCCATACATCGACAGTCTTACCAGTGAAGCAGACTCTTGATTCATCTCGAACAATAACAGCAACAAGAGCAAACAAAAAGACAAAAACTTACGTGGAGGCAAGCAGCATGTGCAGTCGTTGTAGAGGCACAGTTCCGGCACTTCCCTCCCGCTGTACCTGTGCACACACTGGCCCATCAGCACGGAACACAGCATCGTGTCAGGACATGCTGCAAAAGTAAAGAAGGATAATGGATGCAGTAAAAAAAAAGATAAGATATATGCATAACTCTTCAAAAAGGCATTTTTTTGAGGGTTTAGCACTTCAATGTTTTTTATTATTTTATATTATCATTTTTATTGTTTTGTTTTGTTTAGAAGAAAATTCCTCAGAGCTATATTGATCTACCGCTGCAGCTTAGTGTTGCCGGCCACCACCCCGGAGGGGGGTCAAAAACCCCCCGGGCTAACACCCGGTACTCATTCACTGCTGGTGGACAGGGGCTCGGGTTTTAAGAAAGACCACCCATCTATCTTCGCTCCGCCCGGGGGAAAGAACCCGGGACTTCTCGGTTGTGAGCCGAGCGTGCTAACCACTACACTACGGAGTACGGATTGTTATCTATATTATTATCGTTATTGATTTTTATCATTATTATTATCATTATTAGTACTACTATCAGTATTAGCATAATTATAATCAATAGTGATGGCCAAACACAGTTTTCCTCTCAGTACATCGCTGGTCTACGGCTGCCTCTCTACATCATAGCATTTTATTGGTATCATGAGTTTCCTTTGTTCCTGGGCCCACACGTCAGTCAAAGTTGGCATTTGACCTGCACCGATGCCAGAAACCCCCGCTTTATATATGATAGGCCACCAAATGAAGGCAGCGAGGACAGTCCCTCACAGCATCCAACATACGACAGTACACAAGGGTCAAAGGCAACCAACGCAGACGACAGTAAGGCTGAATGAGTGAAATGGTGGCCGGGAATACTTCACTTCATGACTACATTTGAAGGTTAAGATTGCAGGTCAGAAACAAAGTATTCCTTACAGAGCAATAAGATAACCGAACAACGATCCCAAATGGACGACTAAAAATAATGATCAACTTACGACGGGAAATGCAGCAGACGCAGTACTGCCCGTGACACAGGCCATACTTCTCCACGTCCCCATGTGCCTTGTTGCAGTTGCTTTTGCAGCTCCCTCCAATGGCCGAGCAGGATGATTGTGGTGAGCACTCTGCCAGGGCGAGGAGAGTGGGAGTCAGGTCAGGGCTTATTGAAAATCACTTCAGTGAGTCAAAATATCAAACGTTATGCATGAATATTGATAATATCAAGTTGAGATTGGTATAGCAGAGATGAAGACAGGAATTTATGTGCGTATGTTGTTTTTCCACGCATACAAAGCCAAGGGTAGAAATATTAGAGGAAATAATCCCGATTACTTTCAGCTACTTGAAAGAGATGTAGTGAAACCATTCCAAGAGGAGAGAGGATACTTTAGTTCAAGGATCTACTCGATAACCCTTTCTGAAAGTGTGTGTGTGTGTGTGTGTGTGTGTGTGTGTATGTGTGTGTGTGTGTGTGTGTGTGTGTGTGTGTGTGTGTGTGTGTGTGTGTGTGTGTGTGTGTGTTGTGTTTTGTGTGTTTTGTGTGTGGTGTGTTGTGTGTGTGTGTGTGTGTGTGTTGTGTGTGTGTGTGTGTGTGTGTGTGTGTGTGTGTGTGTATGAACTCTGTTTTCAGGTAGCTACTGTAACAGTCAGTTCGTATTATCTGATTGCACTACTGTTTACTACTTTGTTAAAGGAACTAAACAATTTGTTTTCGTCATGTCTATAGATTTGTAAATTTCAAGCATATATTTTTATTAAACCTAAGACTACCATGTTTTTCCCTTTCACTATAGTGCTCACACTACATAATAGTTCCTTTTAACTCTGCACATATACTTACTTGAAGGAACACAACAGTAGCAGTTGGTGTCACAGGGCCACGGCTGCTGCTCCTCGGTATCCAAACATTTCGACTTACAAGTGCCACCTTTATCACCGCAACCGGCATTATAGGGACACGGGCCTGCCAAAGGAAGGTTGTTGTTCTGTACTTGTGGTCTTTCTTATATTAGAAGCTTTGTGGACATTTTTGTTGAAGAATTTTGGATCTATTTTTATACTCTTCTAAGATGCCACAGGCAGGAGTCGAACCCGCGTGCGGGCGTCTGAGCCCATCTTGCCACCTAAAAGTACAAAAGTAGAGACAAGGATCTCCACCTGACACCACCCGGAGGGACTGGCCTGACATCCATCTATCCGGAGCCGTGGCCGGATAGATGGATGTCAGGTCGCCCCCACCGAGTGAGATCAGGTGGGGGCGGTAGAGATACCTTGTCTCTACTTTTACACCTTCAGGTGGCGTTGTGGGCTCACACGCCCGCACGCGGGGTCGACTCCTGCCTGTGGCAATGAAATACTTAATGTCTTCTTTGACTTTACTTCTTTTAAAGCGAGTCTCAACCAGGGAGGAATGGCTGGGTCTCAGGGGGGGGGAGGCCTGGGACCACAGATTGGCTGGCTCAAAGTCAAGAGTAGATCACCATAACTAATCTACAAAAAATAAAATGTTCAAATATTCTATGCATATCATTTGGAATGCAACTTTTGAGCCAGGCAATCTTGGGAAGCCGGAATAACACTGGCATATTGAAAAAAAACGTTCAGAACCCTTGCGCTAGCTAGGGCACACACACACCAAGGAGAAGTATCATGACCTCACAATGAGTGGGAACATTATATATATAAGGAAGCATTATCAATATCATAGGGAAAGTAATTGTGCGGAATGAAGTGTTTTGTGGCTTGTGGCAGTGGATGCTGAAAGACAAAAAGATTGGACTCAAGTCTCGCCCTGAAGTGATTGTACTTCAAGTTCCTACCCGTGTAGTGGTTGCCCGTAATTATAATACAGTACTGTTGATATTTGTGCACTGGGATAAGAGGACAGTTGAAATTGAAACTGTATTGCTGGCAAGAAAGATTACGATCCATGTATTATGCAGTAAAACTAGTAAAACTGGCGGAGGTATGCGTTCTCAGAGTGCTCTTGTTATTATTTTCATGTTCCTTATTATTGTTTATATTTTACAGTGTTCATATAATGCAGTGTTGCCCTCAAAACATCGCTTATCTGCGGCTGCATCTCTACACATATCATTTATTGGTATCATATATTTATTCCTTTGTTCCTGGGCACCACACGTCAAATCAAAGTTGACATTTGACCAGCACGGTGCCAGACACTCTCTTCATATCTAATGATAGGCACCAAATGGAGGCAGCGAGGACAGTCCTTTATAGCAGTCCACACCTAGAGCAATATATGCACTCGAGAGATGCAGACCCACGCCTTAGCCCTAATGTTTCTTTTCTGAATCCATTAAACAAAAACACATTGAATGAATGAATCAGTCAGGCCATAGTTAAGAGAAAGGTGATAATGGATAACTTACGAGGGGGAATGCAGCAGAGGCAACCATCCTCGTGACACACGCTTTGCTTTTCCTCGTCCCCATGTTCCTTGTTGCAGTACTTTTTGCAACTCCCTCCAATGTCCGAGCAGTCTGAGTCTGGTGAGCACTCTGTCAGGGCGAAGAGAGTGTCTTTGAGCTGAGGGTCATCACGTTTGTGAGAAGTGTGAGTCACGTCAAGAGAAAGGTTAGTTGGGCCATGGAGAACATGGATCAAGTCAGATCAAGGGGTGACGCCCTTCATCATTCCACATCTTCATTCTTCATCATCATGCCACACTTCTCCCGCCCAGTGAGAGAGGCTAGTGATGCACCACCTCACGGGGAGACAAACATCCTCACCTTTAAGCAGAACCTACCAGGAAAGGTGCAAGTGGCCAAAGAGCTGTGAGAGTGTGTCGATGCCCTCCCCTGTGACATGTGGGGAAGAGGTGTCATGGCCCTCGCAACAAGGAGCGAGAGTGGTTTTGGCCACGCCAGAAAGACAAATATTGCCTTTCTTACTATCTTTGCTGTCTGTGGAGTGAGTAGAGGGTGAACTGAGATAGAGGAGAGTGGTGTCTACTACTACTACTACTGCTGCTACTACTACTACTACTACTACTACTACTACTACTACTACTACTACTACTACTACTACTACTACTACTACTACTACTACTACCACTACTACTACTACTACTACTTCTGATACAGTACAACATAAGAAAAACATCATGGCATGGAAATACATCTGGCAGCTGTCAGCTATCATATTTGCCCTTAAACGTGATAGTGGTGCTGTAATTGCGTTGCCATAATAGTGTTATCTATTTAATCAAGAAAAAATATTTATCGCTGCAACTTACCATTTGCAGAGAAATCAATCAATCAATCATTGGGGGCATACGCCGGGGGGCGCGTCGCCTCGCCCACCCTACGACGCCACTCCCGGGGGTCACCACGCGCGAGTTCCCATGCAGGCTCCTTTCCCATACCAAGCAGCTCTCGACAAGAATCATCAACTTGCCCCAGCCACGAGCCTTGTGGGCGCCCCCTTGGCCTCTTCCACGCCGGATTGTCTCTTACAGATACAACCCGATGGGAAGGATCGGTTTCAGGGTAGCGTGCCACATACCCGTATAGCCGATGTTGGCGCTGACGGACTATGCAGGTAATAGGCCTCGATTCAGTCTCATGGTGCAATCGCTGATTTGACACGTAATCATCCCAGCGATACCCCATGATTCTGCGAAGAAACTTATTACCAAAGGCATTGATTCGTCTCTTCAAGTCACTATTTAGTGTCCATGTCTCACAACCATAGAGTAAGACAGGGATCACAAGTGACTTGAAGATCCGGATCTTTGTCCTCCTGCACAGGTACCGACAACGCCAAATACTCCCGTTGAGCGAGTCCATAACACCGTGGGCTATGCCAATCTGCCGTAAGACTTCTTGACGTGACCCGCCGTCATTATGGACTGCGCTACCAAGGTATGTAAAACTTTCCAAGATCTCAATGTCCTCACCACACGCATGAACAGACTGTACTGCTTCATCTAGTAAGTCTCCAAATACCTGGACATTGGTCTTGAGCCAGGACACCTCAAGTCCCAAAGGCTTTGCCTCCTCGTGCAGCGCCTCGAGAGCCATCATCAGGACCTCCAGCGACTCAGCAAAGATTACTGCATCGTCGGCAAAAACAAGATCAGTGATCTTGGTGTTGCCGACGGATGCTCCACAATCACTTTGATCTACAACCTTGTCCAATACCCAGTCCATACAAGCGTTGAAAAGTGATGGGGCAAGGACGCACCCTTGCCTCACTCCTGTATTCACAGGAAAGAAGCTGGATACACCTGCCCCACACTTCACAGCACTCTCAGTCCCAGAATACAGACCAGTTATCAAACCAATAGTCCTTGCAGGAACCCTCGAAGTCGCAGAAGATCCCAGAGTGACTCACGATGCACTGAGTCAAACGCCTTCTTGAGATCAACATATGCTGCAAGCATCCCCTGTCGAAACTCACGTCGGCGTTCCACCAGGACACGAAGCGCTAGGATACGGTCCGTTGTTGACTTACCAGGCGTGAACCCAGACTGCTGAGGTCTCTGATGCTTCACCGATGACTGCGAATTCGTGTCAGCAATAGATGGCAAGCACCTTGCCTGGTACCTGACATGTATACCGCGGTAATTGTTGCGTCTGA